>CM031237.1:683350051-683490743 GCA_018340775.1 Taxus wallichiana var. yunnanensis
GGACATTATATGGAGGCCGTATGTGGGATTCCCCTCATATAAGCATATGCATGAGGAGCTAGCTGATCTCTAGCTATTGAGATGGATACAAGATTGCCGTCTTTGGGAGCACGAGATGATCGCGGTGGGCAGTGAGACAGATGAATTCGGGCTATTACAAGATGTACCTCCGCCCTTCCCATAGTACCAGAGAGAGGACATGGAGAGGCCCTTACCTCTACCATAGCTGAAAGTGCCCACAAGGAAGAGGAGCGAAAGTGAACCGGTAGATACATGATATTGAGAGTCACGAGATAGTGGTGGGCGATGTAATTTATAAGTTATACCACCAAGACCGAGGCAGCGGATCTAGCCACCATCACGGTGTAAAGAGATTCCCTATAGGGGTGGGTGGCTACTCTGATTACCTAGTTGGGTATGGTATAGACGTAGTTGGTGAGCTCAAAGGTAGAGGTAGAGCTACATGTATAGTGGTCGATTTCTTAACCTAGATGGCTAGTGGTGGGGATGGAGACAGGGGGAGGATAATGGTTAGGTGGTGGCCTTATAGGCACAAGTGGCAGGTTTGCAAGGCCAGTTGGCCATAGCCCAAGCACAGATTGGGGCCTTATAGGCCTAGATATAGGCACAGGGATAGGGGGCACCACCACAGGCACTGGGACCAGGTCCCATTTCACAGGAAGGAGCGGGACAGGGTCCCGTAGGACAAGTACAGGGGCCGAGGCCTATGGGGCCACCACATACCATGCCTATATCTAGGTTACAGGATGCCCTAGGTGAGGCCAGATACTACCAGGACCAGCTGATGGTGGCCGAGATAGACTTTCTATCCTATGGAGAGTATCGGGCATAGCAGGCATTGAGTGAGAGGACTAGATCCTGCACTCATCTGTGTGGAGAGCACAGGGGGCCATCGAGCTCGAGGCCAGATCAGGGAGAGGCTACCAATGCATGGAGACCAGCTCCAGGTGAGGCACTAATAGGGACTCAGCCACCACCTATGATGGGTGGGGAGATGCTTGTGGAGTCCCAGGAGACAGGGTGGAGGAGGCAAAGGGTATAGGTAATATAAGATGGAGGATATCTACTAAGATGCCTGATATGTGGCTTTTGATTTTGATGTATTATAGTCATTTTTTATATATATACTAGCCTACGTGCCAAAGATAGTGAGGATGTACGAGAGTTTTTGTTGTATATTTTGAGCATATACTGGCTTGTGTGCAAAGAGATTTTGTATTAGTTCATTATTTTATTATATATGAGATCGACCTACGCATGCGATGACATTTTGTATTGAATATTGGCTTGTGTACTAATGATTTTGAGATGATGGACATGATGGGATATCCATGTATGTTGTATTGAGATACACATTTATTTATATGATGAGATACATGAGATTCTTGATGTGTTGATGTTTTGATGAGACTTTTGATTTGTTGTTTTGATATGGACAAAAATTAGGTGAGTTAGGCATGATGAAGTCAGGTTTGGTTTAGGCATGGATTGAGTTAGGTTGGTTTAGGCATGGTTGAGTCAGGTCTTAGGCATGGATCGAGTTAGGTTAGTTTAGGCATGGTTGAGTCAGGTTATAGGTATGGATCGAGTTAGGTCATAGGCATGGATTGAGTTAGGTCAGGTGGATTCAATCAGCCCATGTAGGCATGGTGGAGTTAGGTCTGTGTAGGCATGGTGGAGTTAGGTTTGTTTAGGCATGGTTGAGTCAGGTTGGTTTAGGCATGGTTGTGATTCATTGATTTGTATAATGAATGATAATATGGGCTATTATTAAGATGCTTTATAATATATGCATGATGATAATAGAGAAATGGAAGTCGTAATAAATGAATGTTGTGATGATGATAAAAGTGTGTTGTAACTTGTTTGTGTGGTTTAATTTCCAATTATGTGATATAAAGAGGAAACTAAATGGGGTAGAATGTATTTTAGGAGGATGAAAGATGGATTGGTTAGGGTAGAGAGTGGCCAAGCTAACCTCCAAGGGCCCCATGCCCTCAGAGTGCTACCTACATAGTCCCGGTGAAAAGGGACCTTAGGCCGATGTAGTTCTCCCATGAGCTAGGGAAGAATAGGATGAGGTATGAAAATGAGTTAGTAGGTTTTAGGTATGTTGTGGGTTTAGGTCTGCTAGGTGTGGGTGGGTTATAGGAAAATTGGTATAGGTGATGTCGATTGTGGTGAAAGAAGAAGATTACCCCAAAGGTAAGCGTTGAGGACCAAGTCCTGTATAAGGTAATCAAAATATAAATAAAGATGGTCAAAAGATAAGAGGGGGAAATAAAGCCACCTGATTGGTTAGGATCATACCAAGTAGATCATACCTTGGAGGAGGTGATGAATGTAAGACCTTAAAGACATTACATGATCGATTGTTCTAAGGTGAAAAGTAGTCACATGATCACCAAATGTCTTAGTTTCCAAGAGGTCCCTTGAGGCGGTAGAAAATGGGAGTGGGAATGGTGAGAAGGGTGAAAGGTGGTTAATTTTTTATGTGGCATGAGGTAGCATGCTCTTCGGGCAAGAGATCCAAGGTCACAATGGGCAAGTCCATGACTAAAAGGTTTTCTATTTTGACTTGTATTTGAGATATACTGATTGATGTGGGAAGTCTATATGGGATGAAGAATTTAACTCCTTGAGGTCTTCGTGAAGTTGATCGATGTGGGAAGCATCCACTTTCTCTCTCTCTCTCTCTCTCTCTCTTTTACATAACTATGCTTTAAAGGAGTAGTCTATTTATAGCAGTGATTCTGAGAGGAAAATGTTCTTTTGAAGGGAGTCATCTTTTGATTAGAAGTTTGACTCAAGGAGTTGGGTCCTATGTGAGGGATTTTAAGTCATGGACAAGACCAAGGTGAAGAATAAGATTCTTGTTCAAAATCAGGGTGAAACAACTATGGGATCTCATTTAAAGGTAGAGAAAAAACTATCCATGAGAATCATGCTTATGTGCAAGATCTATGGTACACATATTCAAGAGAAGATAACAAGTGACGGGACTAACATGATTCTTGTTTAATCGTTGGTGAGGTGTATGAAGTGGATAGTGCTAAGGGATGAGCATGTAAAGAGACAAAACGGTGAGGTAGGACTAAAAGTTAACAATAGAATGGTCAAAGATGCAAGGCATTAAGGGGCTCAAGTTGGGTTTACCATCGAGTGAAGATAAACAATAAGCACCTGATCCATAAGTATGAGTCATGATGTATGGTCCAAGCCAATTAGGAGAAAATTTTCCCGTTTACTTTTTTCTGCTTTAGTTACATGTTGATTTTCTTTCAAGACAAGGTCACCGACTTGGAAGGTTCATTCATGGACATGTTTGTTGTAGGCACATTTGATACATTTTTGGTAAACTTGAAGGTGATCAAGAGCATTAAGATGACGTTCGTCTAATAACTCAAGTTATGCTAAACGGTCTTGACAAAAGTCATCATCATTGAGAATTTCATGGAGAGAAATATAGAGTGAGGGAATCTGGACTTCGAGAGGGAGAACAACCTTTGTACTATAGACTAGAGAAAATGGTGTGGTAGTAGTGGAAGTGTGAATACTAGTGTGGTATGCCCATAGGGAAAAAGGAATGTGCATATGCCAATCCTTCCAGTATTGTTAACCACTTTCATGAGAATTTTGTTTAAGGTTTTGTTAGTGGATTCAGCTTGGCTGTTGGTCTGTGGGTAATAAGGTGATGAGAAACTTAGCTGAATGCTGAAGGCATCGCAAAGTTTTTATAATGTTTTGTTTTTGAATTATTTTCCATTATCAGTGATGAGGCGATGAGGAACACCAAAGTGATAAATGATGTGATGATTGATGAACTCACATATTTTCTTGGCTTTTGTGGAGATGAGTGGTATGGCTTCAACCCATTTTGTATAGTATTCGGTAGTGGTGATGATCCATTGATGTCATTGGGAAGAATGGGGGTTGATCTCTCTAACAAGATCCAAACCCCATTGAGAGAAGGGCCAAAGGTCATGGGTGACTTGTAAGGCGTGACTAGGTGTATGATGAAGATTGGCATGTTGTTGGCATTTTACACAATGTTTGATGTAGTCACAACAATCATAGTTAAGGGTCGACCAATAATAGCCTAGGTGAAGAATACGCTTAGCAACAAAGCAAGGCCATTGAAGTGACCTCCACATATGCCATCATGAACTTCCTTAATGGTATAAGGAATTTCAGAACTCGTGAGGCATCGTAAGAGAATACCATCAAATCCGTGCTTATAAAGGAGGCCCCCATGATGACGTAATGAGAGACCTTTTTAAGGAAGGCGCGTTGTCCGTTATGGGTGAGATCAGGAGGTAAGATGGAGAGAGAAAGATAGTGAAGTACTATTTGTACCAAAGGTCACTCGGGTCGGGGTAGTGGTTCCGATAGAGTAAACTTCACGTGGTAAATAAGAAGGTGATTGGAGTCATTGTATGGTGACAAAGATTTTAGAATCGGTGGGTGAAGTAGGTATTTGGGAAGCCAAGCAAGCCATGGTATCTATAAATTTGTTGGTTGAATGTGGGACGGTTTGAAGGGTGTAATGGTCAAAGGTGGTCAAAATTATATCTACATGATGTTTATACTTTTGAAGAAGCTTGTTACGACATTGGTATATACCATTGACTTGGTTTATGACCAATTGAGAATCACCAAAGATGTTGATTGATTTGACATCTAGGGCATAGGTGGCTTGAAGACCTAATACGAGTGCTTCGTATTCGGTGATATTATTTGTACAATCAAAATCTAGTTTGAAAGACAAAGGCATGGGTTCACCATCAAGAGGAATGAGGATAACACCAGCCCCACCCCCCACACTGACACTTGGAACCATCAAAGAAGAGTGTCATCTGGTAAGTGGGCTTTCTAGGGAGAGGAGAGGGTAGCAATTGACTCATCTGGAAAGTCAAAATTAGAGGGTTGATCCCCAGAAATAGGTGCATCGGCCAATTGGTCAGTGATTACTTGGTCTTGGCCCTTGATGGAATTTTGATGAATGAATTTGAGGTCAAGGTCAGCTAAAAGCATAAGCCAAATGTGTAACATGTTGATTTTGATAAGGTTTGGCATACATGAAGTGTAAGGGGTTGGTGTTGGTCACAACATAGGTTTTGTGGTTGAGTAGGTAATGGCAGAGTTTGGTGGCAACAAAAACTAAGGCTAAGCAAAGTTTTTTGGGATGGGTGTATCAAGTTTGTAATCCAAAAGAGTATGACTTATGTAATAAACCACCTGCTCCTTGTGTTGTTCATCGCGATGAGCGAGCATGGCTCCCAAGGAGTGATCTATAGCTAAGATGTATAGGTAGAAAGGTTGATCATCCTTAGGTGGAATGAGTATGAGTGGTTGGAGGAGGTATTGTTTTAGGGCCTCAAAAGCTTTGTGACTGTCATCATCCCATTTAAAGGAGACATCCTTCTTGAGAGATGATGAAATGGTTGACATCGATCAGATAATTGTGAAATGAAACAATGAATAGACTATAACTTACCTTACAGGATATGGAGTTGTCTAAGGTTAGTGGGTGGAGGAATTTCTAGAATGGCCTTGACTTTAGCAGGGTCAACTTCTATACCACGTAAGGAAACAATAAATCCCAAGAGCTTTCCTGAGAGAACCGTGAAGACACACTTCTTTGGCTGAAGGTGAACACAATATTTAATGAGGTGGTCAAAAATGGTTTTAAGGATGACAAGGTGCTTGGAGCGGCATTTAGATTTGGTGAGAATTTCATCCACGTAATCTTCCAATATGCGATGCATGATGTCATGGAAGATGTAAGTCATAGCCTGCTGATATGTGGCACTAGTGTTTTTAAGGCCAAAAGGCATGACTCGATAGCAGAAGGTCCCCCAAGGGGTGATGAATGCATTTTTGTGTTGATCTTTTGGGGGCAAGCAATATTTGGTTATAACTCGAATCCATCCATGAGTGATAGCATCTCATGACCAGCGGTAAGATCAACCAGTTGATCAATACCGGGTAAGGGAAATTCATCTTTTAGGTAGGCTAGGTTGAGGTCACAGAAGTTTGTGAAAATGCGGAGTCCCCTATCACTTTAGTGACATGGACAATGTTTGAAATCAATGAGGATAATCAATGGGTAATATGAAGGAAACAGAAAGAAGGCATTGAAGCTCTTCTTTGTGAGAAGGGCAATACTGAGGTGCATTTTCCTCTCGCTTTTGTTTGATGGGTTTGGCATCGGGAAGGTTACGATATTATGGACCACTATGGTGGGGTTAATATTGGCATGTCTATGTAAGACAAAGCAAAGGCATGGTTATGATCTTTGAGAAAAGAAGTGATGGCTTCTTTGTTATTCAAAGACATCTAAAGATTGACCGATCTTTAGGATGTGTGAGTCATCCTGAGTATGAATGTTGATCTTGATAGTCGATTCATTCAACATGGTTTGCATCTCAGAGGGTAACGACCGATGAATATATGAGTCTTATACACCAAGGTAGGTGAGTATGGATTCATCATCTTGACATTGGACGATGCTAATTGAAGGTGTATCATCATCGATCACTTGAGGATACGGGGAAGGGAAGAGAGGAAGGAGCCTCACCCTTGCATTGATAAGTCAAAGGCCCTAATGAAATGGTTTTTATGAAAAAAAAAATTAGGAGGGATAGATTCTGGATCCATCGAATCCATCGACGAAGGTGGTGATGAAGGCGGAGTGGGTGAAGAAAGCAGAGAAGGGCTGATGTCCTCGATGGGTTCAATGCGGGCTTGTTTGGTAGGTGGTTTAGGAAAGCCGATACCACTACGGTCATTATGTTTTCAGGTGGTACATGGGATAACGGTATGGCATGGCCTTTGCTCGTAAAATCCAAAACTGAAACCCTTCCACACACATCGGTGTAGGAAGGTGTGGGAAAAATGGTGATTGGTGAGAGACTGGAAGTCAGCGGAAAATGGGTGGGTTTGTGATGGTGGTTCGGGTGTGTAAGTGGTAGTATCAAGTCCCCATAGGTGATATTGGTATGAAGGTGAGGAGGACCATAAAGGAGGCATTCTCCTATGTGGTGATCATAATGGGGGTGTTGGTGAAGACTTTCATACTCTTTTGGAGTAAGAAATGTGTTGACACTATATAGGCGATACTCCCCAGTGAGGTATTGAAAAACACCTTCTAAGGGATCGGTGGTTAGTATGTAGGTAGCTGGAATGGATGATGTGTCAGAGGTCGATGTCGAGGTGGAGTTAATGGATTGGGAGGCTGATGGGTCAGCCGTGGAGGTTGTGGTAGTGGTAGGAATGGAGGAGGTATGTGTGGTTGAGGTAGTAGACTGTATGTAAGTAAGTGGAGGTGTAGAAGAAGTGGCGGTGGTCAGAGGTAGATGCTTTAATGGGTATGAACATATCATTGGGTTGGTAGAGCATGTTGCATGTTTTAAAAGGTGATGGATCAGCTAGGATAGTGTAGGTGTGCCCTTTGTGCTCAAACTTTACACAACGATGCAAAGTGGAAGGAACGTAACCCATGACATGAATCCAGGGTCTTGCCAAGCAACAAGTTATATTGGAATTCCCCTCCAAGACGTATAATAATTCTAGGATAGTGTGGGGGCCCACGTGAATGTGGAGGATGACAGTGCCTAATGTGGAGGTGATAGCGTCATTGAATGAACACAACATGACAAGATGTTTATGCATGTAATTTTCAGGTATGCACATTTGAGTGAATGCATGGGATGAAATGATGTTAATGCTAGTGCCCCCATCAATCATCACATGTCATACCCGTATGTCATCGATGTGGATAGAGATGAAGAGGGATAGGTCGGTCATCATTTTGGTGCGGTGCGATCTCTTCCTCTGAAAAGCTAAGGGAGGCTACTTGGTGAATAGGGTGGGGTGAAGATGAAGGTGGTAATTTGGTGAGAGAGGCTACATGATGGGGTGTGATAATGGAGGCTACGGGTGTAGGGTCATTGGGAAAAACCTCAATAGATTGAAGAACCTCCATGAGAGCTTGATGATGAGATTTGATGTTTGGATGAGGTCATATAAGGACATTTTGAGGGGAGATTGGTGTAATTGTTTGAGCATGGTGCGATGTGTGACTCCATTAGAAATAGGGTATGTGGGGCCGTAGATAGTGATTTTAGGTATGGGTGTAGATGGTATGTTGGGTATAGGATTGGTTGGTGGGTTAGTTGCCTTTTCTTTACCTTTATCCTTTTAAGCATGTGTAGTGACGTGTATCATGTTGATTTGAGGGGAGTTGGCAAATGGAGAAGGTGTAGGATGAGTGGTATAATGACATGATGGTGAAACCTACCTGGGAGGAGAAAAACCTGTGAGGTGAGTTGGGTGCAACGACATTTGGGTGATGGTGTGGCAAGTTCTCTGATGCAAACCATGTTAATTTCAAATCTTGGGGTGGTTCTAGGAGTTGTGGGGGTGGAGGTCATGGTTGTTGAGTGGATAGTGTGGGAATGGGTGTCGGTGAGGTAGGGTCCTCATCGAGAAGGTCATCGTCATCAAAGTTGGCTTCCGGAGGACACAACTAGATAAGGACAATTTTCAAGGCCTTATAGTTCTCCACATCGTGCCCTGGCACATGATGGTAGGCACAAATTTTAGTGTCATCAAACCCCTTTGGCTTGGGTTTGAGGGGGTCATAAGGTCTGAGTGGTGGTAATGTGATAACAAAAGTCTCAGGAGGTTGGTTAAAATTTTGGCATAGGACCCCGCTAGTGGGTTGCAATGAGAGGTGAAAGTGGGTTTGGGTGTAGGTGAATGATTGTTGAGGAATGGTCCTTGTAGGAGGGGAGTGGGTTGAGCCATGGTTTTGGGTGCTGGAGTAGTATTGGGTGTTGGTCATGTTTGTTTGGGTAGGGGTATGGTAGATGAACAGGCAGGAGGGTGTGTGGTTGTTTTGACTATCTTATTGGAGGGTAGCGGAGTTTTGTTTTTGGGTTACACCTTCTTGGGTAAAGGTGATATGGGTGTATGAGGTCTAGAAGGAAAAGTAGATGGGGGAAGAGGATGAGTTACCCAGGGGGATAACGAAGGTGTTATGAAGGTAGATGATGCGGGTCATGCAGGGGGTGTGAGGGACAGAGACTGAAGTGTAGTGGGTAGTGAAGAAGTTACGGAGAGTATTGGGGGTATGGGTGGTAGAGATGTTGCAGGTGTGGGTGTAAGTCATGTCAGGCACCTAGGTAGGTTAGAGGTTTGTGAGGAAGGGATGGGCTATTGTGTTTTTGGTTTATTGATGGGTGGAGGTTTCTTAACCGTGTTGGGAAGCTGAGGTCCTAAGATGGACGAGATAGGTGCAGGTGTGATTGGTGCAGCCAGAAGTATGAGTTCTATGGGTTTGGTTCTTTGTTTGGTGTGTCGAGTAGGTGTGGTGTTGACTTTGGAGGATGTAGCTAAATCTAGTTTGATAGGTGGATGAGTAAGGCTGGTGGTTGGGGTGACCCCTAAGGTGGTAATAGGTTTAATCAAGGAAGATGATGTAGGTGTGGGTTTGGGTTTAGATGTAATTTGAGTTATGGGTAAGGGTGTATGTTGAGCTATGATGGGTGTCGTGGAAGAAGTTGTGATAGAGGTGGTTGTGTTTAGTTTGATTGGTCAAAATATTTTTGGATAGATAGTGGAAGTATCAGCAAGTGACATCTGCATCTGTACGTTGAGACAGGAAGCAAAAGGTCCCCCAAAGTAAGGCCCTATCCACATAATCTAAGCAATTAGCCAAAATGTGAGAATGACACATCTGTAGGTGGAATTGATGAGGACCTAATGGAAATTCCCATAAAATGTGTCTTAGAGATGGGAATTGGCTAGCTTCAACTTCCGTGGGTAAGAGAGCCAAAAGTAGGTATGCAGGATCTTGGGTAGCTGATGGAGAATGTGCACCAAGAGGAAAAGGTATCTCAACTGGGTCTGTGATAGGGGAAGAGATGATGGGTGCTCCTCTATAGGTGGAGGAGATGGTGGGAGCTCCTCTGTGGGTGGAGGAGGTAAATAAATATCCTCCGTGGACTGAAGAAGTACTGTGGGTATCGGTTCTCTAGGTGGAGAAGCCAAAGGTGAAATGGTCTCGATGTTAGCAGAAGGATCCTCCATAGGTGAGGAAGGAGGTGAAAGGTGTTCCTCTATGGGTGAAGGAACATGGGAGGTTGGTTCCGATGTAGAAGGAGGACTTCGGGCTAGAATCTCCTCTATGGAAGGAATATGGGGTAATTGGGAGGCGCAGGTGTGTCACTAAAAATAGCGTGGACCTCGCGGGTATGGGTATCATGAGTTGAGGTCTCACCAGTTTGATCAGATGAAGGGGCATGATTGGGAAATGGTTTCTTGAAGATGTGTAGGTTTTGGTTGGTAGGTGCATTAGGATTATCCATGGTTAACTCACCTTTCTTGAGCATTTATTGGAAAATGTTTTTGAAAGTGATGCAATTACCATCACTATGACCCTTCACACGATGATAGTTATAGAAGTCATGTTCTTTATACCATGTGGGCATGGGGTGAGTAGGGTCAAAACTAGTGTGTGGTTTTATAGGTGGAAGGGTGATGGCCTTGGCTTTGATAAGATTTTCTAAGACATAAGAGTAAGGCTCCCTAATTGGGGTGTATTTCCGTTGTTCTCGTCTAAATTGAAAATTTTGGATGGGTGAGAGATTAGATGAGGGGGTAGCCTAATTTGACGGATGAGCTAGGGCTGGCCTTGAGTACCACTGCATTAGTAGTGCCCTTAGCTTTTGAATAATTGCTTTGGGGTTTGGAAGAAGAAGAGGTATCATTCGACTTGAATGCTGAATTCTTATTGTGTAATTAGATTTTCTTCTCTTCGATGGCACGAATCTATAACTTTAATGCCATGGTGAATGCTTTTGAATGTTCGGAAGGTCTGACCTGCAGGGTAGGTGAGATATGTCTAGCACAAGCTCATGTAAAGAGTTCAATGAGTTCTGTTTGTGGTAGTTGGAAGGTGAGTTGATTGATCAGGCTATATGGTGAGCGAAAAAAAATCTGCGATAGATTTGTCCTCATACTAATGCATGGAGTATAGGTTGGTCATGGTAACCTTCTTGATGATATTGATGGAGAAGTGATCTAAGAAGGCTTGGGCTACTGATTGAATGAGAATATAGAGTGTCTAGGTAACCCACTATACCAATCTAATCTGAGTCAATCGAGAGACATGGGAAAGGTTCTTAGGAGAAAAGCATCATCGTGAGTGATTAGGTAGCATCCGTGTTTGAATGACTACAAATGTTTTTATGAGTCTTTTCTATTGAAAATGATTGAGTTTAGGCATTTCCCAATGCACGGGGTATGGGAAGATAGGAATGGATGGGTGGATAGGCTCGTTGCAAATTTCATCGTAGGTGAGGGTGGTGTGGGAGCGAAACCAATGCCTCAATGTCGCATCTTTTCCATCATTAATTTGATTAGGTCATTGGTAGGTTGTGATGATTGGGTGCATCTTGTAGCGTGAGAGTATTGGTTTTGGGCATATAATGGGGTGGCACTCCAGTATATGGTTTTTCATGTAGGTTGATTGAGAAGAAGGTAGTGAATAAGGGGTACGTACCCGAGTGAATAATAGATGAAATGGGAGGTCTGATAGTATGTATATGGAGGTG
Source organism: Taxus wallichiana var. yunnanensis (assembly GCA_018340775.1). Classification (NCBI taxonomy): domain Eukaryota; kingdom Viridiplantae; phylum Streptophyta; class Pinopsida; order Cupressales; family Taxaceae; genus Taxus; species Taxus wallichiana. Next base: position 683,361,694 of record CM031237.1, read on the forward strand.
TAAGGGTCATGGTAACCCTAGTGGTAATGGGGGCTAATGATTATGGAATGGAAAGGACCGCATTTTGAAAAGGGGTAGGGGTCACCAACGGATTGGAGATGGTAATGTAGTTACGGGTATATACGAGACATTAGGGGTGGATGAGGTTGTGTTTTGGGTAGTTTTTGAAGGTATGGTGGATGTGTCAGGTGTAATAGAGGTAACAGATGGCATCATAATGGGTATAGGACCACCTAGCTACGAAAGATTGGGGTAGGGTGGAGGTAGGTAGCACGAAACCAGATGGGGGCTGACATGGGAGTGAGAATGAGAGTTGGGGGATAGATATGGGCATGTCATATATCAACTAACCCGAGGCATCTTGAGTGGATGAGTGGGAAAGGTAAAATTGCAAGGTGGCAGGGTTTTGATCAAGGAGTCATGTGAACTCCTCATCTCTAGTAGTGATAGTGATAGGTTGAATAGGATCCATGGCTAGTGATAAAATGGAAGGTGGTGAAGGACTAGGTGGGAGTGGTTGACAACTAGCGTGGAATACGAGTGCACTTTCTTATCTTCGATTGTCAACACCATGTGAACTAATACTTAATAATTTGGGTCGGTTCTCTGTAAATGACACATAGAAAAAAGCGAGGGGACAGGAGAAACATGTGGTAAAAGTGGATTAGGTACTAAATGTTAGTTGGAAAATGACACAGGCTAACCGATGCCAGTTAGGGTAAACTGACGCCGGTTATAGGTAACCACGGTCGGTCACTATGGGAAATGGATAGTGAGTGAAAAACAAGGTATACGGTCAAATCTGGTAGGTATGCCAAATCTGATGAGTTTTACAACATCAATGGGAATGATAGCAGTGATAGGGACTGTGAAAAGTGGAAGAAGATGAATAGATTTACCTTTTGGGTAGGTTAACAAAAGGACCTAGAACTGATGCCAATTAGGTATAAGCGAAGATGGTCGAGAAGGGTAAGCAAGCGATAGTCATTGGACCGACACCGGTCACTGTGGAATTGAAATAGTGATGAAAGAAAAGTGGTTGTGAATTAAAATTTGATGTGGAATCAGACCCAAAATTCTAAGAATGATGAGAATATGGTCTAGACACACTCAGTGAAGCCGGTATACACCAAATATGATGAGGAGCATGCGAGGAAAACAAAATTAAATGAAGAACGTGACCTCTCACCTCAAAATGCAAGCCAAGTAGAAACACTAAGAAAAATGCGATCCTAGGAGTGCCTTTTCTATTATGTTTGTTTAGCTTCGACTATTTAAGGACTAGCACATGAACTGTAAAATAGAGTTTTTGGTGAGGATGGCTTCCTATGAAGAAGGAGATCTAAAAGGTGAGGTTTTAGGTATGTTATGGTGGGGGCAGGCCTCGCTCTGAAGTATGACTTGACAGAGCAGCAAGTTGGGGAGTACCTGCCAATCCTCATATCAGTGCGATCATTGACAGGTGTTCCTAGGAAAGATGTTGTTTAAGAATATGTATTGTTTGAATTTGTGCAATTTGGCAAGACTGAGAGAAAGAGATGTGCTTTCTACGATTTGTTTGTCAACCATCAGCTGGGAATGACTTCTAGTGTATAGGTTGCCCTCAATTAATGTGAGCTAATGCAATAAATCAGAATGGAATGCACTTATTTTAAGCCCAAATCGAAATATGAAGTTGGATGACACAAATAGATGAAGAGGAAGAGGGATGCTCTTTCACTAAAATGCAAGAAACGAGAAGAAATGGTTCTTTTTAATTACACCAAAAGAAAGGTTTCTTTTAGAGCAAATAGAAAGGAAAGGTAGGTTACCAAGGAAGAAAATTAATGTGTATGCTTTTTAGAAGGAAAAAAACACACAAATTTTCCTAGGAATGAATAAAATGCAAGGAACCCCGGATGGGTCCCACCGGGCGTGCCAAAATGTTTCACCTGATTCTTAGACGTTTCTTTGAAATATTGATGAAACAGATAGGGTAATGGGCATAGGAGGAATACCTATTGAAATGTTGGTTGATGGGTTATTGTGTGCATATGAATTCTTGATCCATAGCTGATTGTGAGAGCTTCCTTTTGGCTAGGAGGAACTACCTGTAATGGAAAGCAAGACCACCAGAAAGAGTTAAACAATATATACAGATGATATCTTTGCCTAGTATGTGCTAGATCCGGGAAGTGTGGTACTTCCTAGATGGTTGTCAATCCACTATTTAAAACAATTTAATGCGGGTAATAAAGTAAATCCTATCATAATTAAAATGATTTGGGTATCTCATCCAAAATACAATAAGAAAGATCTAATCTAACAGGCTAAGTTAAAATAAGATCCGAAAGTCAAGTAACTAGTTCTAGGTCTCTGCAAGTCTGACAGAGGTCTCAGGAAAATCATAGGTAAATATGGGTGATGTGGAAATAGGTGGATAGGTCATTGTTCTAGGTTGTATGGGTAAATACAGAGACCAATTCCGGTTAAGGGTGACCGATGGTGGTTGGGTGTAACCGGTGCGATTCTTATGGAAAACTGGGAATTCCACATAATGAGTTTTGGGTCTCCTTTGTGATTGTGCAACGGACTCTGGTTGGTCAGAATAAGGTATTAGGCTGTTTGGGTGGGGTTTGGCAAGGTTTTAATGGGTATGTGGAGGGGTGAGTATGAATGGAGGTCAAATGGGTGGCTAAGGAAACAAAGGATGACAATATAATGATGAAACCAATGAACCAAAGAAGTAAATTGTTCCACTTACTTGAAATCTGGTCCTGGGTGTCTGTGAGTGATGAATGAAGGTACTGGAAAGGGGTTGAATGTTGTTGAGGATCACCAAACATTGGAAATATCCTGCATGGGCTGCATGTGCATTCTCTTTTGCTTGGTTGAATGAATCTACACTAGAGTGAATCTTTGGATGATTATTGGATGCTGTGTAAGAGAAAATGCTTGATCTCCTTCCTTGCATGTGTGTTCTCACTAAAATTCATTCTCAGAAGATGTGATATCTCTCAGGAATGTTCCCAATGTTTTCCAACCTCCAAAATAAGGTTGTTTTGGGGATTAAAAGGTGACTGATGGTAGTTTTGGCTTAACCGGTGACGGTTAGGGTAACTAGCATCAATCAAGGTGGGATTTCCTAGGTTTACTAAACTAGGAAGATCCCCTTGATTTTCTAGGATCTCGTGTCATTCACCCATGGATTAGATTGGAAGCTTCTTGTAAGCATGCGGGAATGTGGTTAGAGGGAATGTAGGCATTGATTTTTAGGTTTTGGGTAAGTCTCGTTAGTTATGGCAACTTACTAAGAATAGGTCTTAGGGTGAGTTGGCTTGATGAGGTGTCTAGGTGAGATGTATGTGGACATTATCCCTAATTAAGATATTTAAATAATAAATATGGTGAGGATAATGAATTAATTTAATTTAATTAATTAAATTAATATTAGTGGAGTGAAGGGGGCCATGGCTAGGTTAATGTGATGAAGGGTGTTTATTTGTTGAGGACCAAAGGGGAGTGTGACCTAATTTTAGTGTCTACAATTTCAACACAAATTCTATTTCTCATCATACTCATGTATTCACATTGATGGATTACTTCACCAAGTGGGTCAAGGTAATTCCCATTAAAAAGACTACTTGAAGTGGTTTCAAATTTCATCAAAGATTATATCTTGGTTCATTGTGGTGTTCCTCAAAAGAATGTAATAAATAATGCACCAAATTTCTCTTCTACAAAAATAGTTTTTTATGGCTATGTAATTTCATTAGCACAATCTTCATATTACTATCCATGGGAAGTGGACAAGTGGAATCCAGTAACAAGAACATCATCACTATTTTCTGGAATTTGGTGGATGAAAATTAGAGAAATTGGCACAAGAAACTCTATGATACATTATGGGTTAACTGAATCAAACCAAAGAGAGTTATTAGGATGTCACCATTTCAATTATTGTATAGAACAAATTCTCAAATGCATCCCCTTATTATTAGAAATACTAGACTTGAACTGAAAAAGGCAATTGAAGATGAAAGTTTTAACAATGCAGTTGACAAGAGGATCATGTGCTTAATCAAACTTGAAGAAGAAAGGATTTTTCATTGATTGGATTGTAAAAACATCAAAAAAATCAAAAACTAGATTGATAAGAAAACCAAAGAGAGACACTTCCAAATCAATGACCTTGTCTGTTGTAGGATAAACAAAGAGAACCTAAAGGGAGCCACAAAAATTTGATACATTATGGATCGCCCCATTCAAGATAAAGAACTTTTGTGGAGATAATACATATTATTTTGCATATCCATATTACACTCATCTACCACTACCCTATAGTGATCGAGTATCTCAAGCACTACAATCAATAATAGTTGGTGGTCCCCAATCTTGTAGATAGGTGAATTGGGGTTTTTGTTATGTTTTTTTCCCTATTTTCTCATGTTTTGTTTTTGTATTTTATCCTTGTCCTTGTTACCCTTCAAAAGGACTTATGTTTGGATCTAAATTTCTGTAAAAGATTTATATGGGTTCATTATTGTGGGTCAAAATTTTGAAAATTTTAAAACTTTTCACATCAACATAGCACACCATAAATCAGCCCACACTAGTCGAGATGTTATTGTTCTACATCCTCTCCAACAACCCGTGTCGTCAAACCTTGTAATGCTACACCTTTGTGTTCACATCATTTTCATTGTTATCTCTCGCCTGCATACCCTCCTGCTCCTCACAAATTAATACTAACAATTAAATTAATGATTTTAATTAAATTATTTAAAATTAATTAATTTCATTGATTTTAGTAATTAATTGAATTTAAATAATTAAATTAATTTTATTAATTCTACATAATTAATTAACTTTTAATTAATTTTATTTAGTTTATTGATTAATTAACATTATTAATTTTATTGATTAATTAATGTTATTAATTTTATTGATTAATTAATGTTATTAATTTTATTAATTAAATTCACCATTTAATTATTAAATTAATTACGTTAATTTTATAAAAAAAATTTAATTAGTTGTTTTAATTAATTAAATTGGAAAATGATGAAGAGTGAAGTGGGAGTTCACTCCCACTTCATCATCATCACTTGCCAATCAGACGAACATTAAAAACTTCCCACACAAAACCCATGCAAGAAATTTCTCCCACCTATCCATGGGGAAGTTTTCTAAATGCCAAATTTGGCAAATGGAAAAACTCAACCCACTTCCCCACTTTCCACTTCTCACTCTTTCCCTCTTCTACATTAATTTTCCACTTCATGTAATTAAATGAAAATGGTTATTGGAGGCACAAAAAAATTATTTCTTCTCTTCACGAGTTAAATAAGTGGTTATTTTCAGCATGCATTTGTTGGATAATTTCAACATGTGGCAAAGGATTGGATTAAAAATGTCAAATGGATAAGGGAGCATCTAAAATTATAAAGTGTATGTTGATGAATAGGCATCAATCATTCCAAGCTAACTCATTATAGATGCATATAAGAAGATTGAAAGTTTCGTATAGAAGATAATTCTCTAAGGAAGTATGAGTGTGCAGTAACTTCAAAAACCATGCAAGAAGTTGAATTAAAAGTGAAAAATGCATGGAAGAGGTAGTTGTATTTCCAGTTTGGAAACCAAGCATCTACAAAAATGTTCAACATCTCAAATATAATCATTCAAGAAGAAAAAATTATTTATTTTTCTATAGGAATTCACAAAGGCATTGGTCTTGTTTCTCCTTATATGCAGGTGGTATGGCCTAAAGAGGAACCATAATGTCAAAAGCTTACTTTTGAGACCGGATGCATGAAGAGGAGACGCTGAAATTATATGCAAGAAAGAAAATACAAATAGAATCTTGTGCCATGTAGAAGAAGAAAGAGGGGAAAAGTGCAAAATGAAGAGAATAATTGATACTTCCAAGCTTATAATCATGGATGGAAGGCGACGGTTAAAAAACTAGAATTTATAATTCGAGGAAGTGAAGCTCATGCATGGAGGATAATATTTCAACGCTCTACAATAATAGGATACATTAACTAGTTAAACAAAGAAATTTTAAAATGTATACAAATACATGAAGGAGCGGTTATGAAAAAAATATATAACAAATATAGTCTACCTAGACACCGAGAAAGCATGGAAGTCGAAGTGAACTAAGCCAAGAGCATCTTTGTAAGAAAGAAAGAAGAGCATGATTATAGTGGATGTTTAATTTGTAAAAGCATACAAACATTTTATGATTAAAAAGGTGATAAAATTCATATCAAAATTGAAAATTCAACAAAGTCTCATTTTTTCCTCTTTAGTAGTGAACTCGGACTTTGTGACTGACACCACGAGTTTTATTATTATTATTTATTTTTATTATTTTTCTTAAAATTTCAACATTTAATAAATCAACATTGAAATAAGATTTCCAAGGTGTAACACACATGTTCGCATTCATTTCAAACTTAAACCATAGAGCTAACACCAATAATATGGGTCAATTCTACAACAAAACTTGGTCTAAATTTCACACAATATTTTTTCAAAATTTGTACCATAGTGGTCTACCACAAGTAGCAACTTTCTCGGAGTCAGATTCAATGTCCAAATCTCGTCATTACATGTGCGAAACACTACGGTCCTAAAAAATAGAGGTGTGTTTAATAACAATAATGAGCCCATCCTCATATTCACTCATGATCACATTAAAGAACTACCATAATTCCAAGATACAAGGAGATTATTGATATCACAAGGGATTCTCTCACAAAAATATTGGGATGAATATCTACTTATGATGTTATAAATTCATAAACAAAAACTGGATAGTCATCAAGAGGACTCGCCAATCGAATTCCCAAATAATTTATTCCCATTGAGTTTTGATTGGAAATTGAAGGTATGATAACCTTACTCAGTAGGGTATTCAGCATCCCTTTTTCTTACTATTTTTGACCTTGGGTGGACAAATTTATTGTGTCATCCTTGATCAAAAACTTCACATTGATTGGGAAATTATCATAAGTGACACATTACACAAGCAATTGATATATCTCAACAATTTGCATGAGTAAACCACTTCTTAAGTGAAAACGTAGATTTGGTGTTCACTTCCCTATCTCCATAGGTGTATACAATTGTTCATCTTTCCACACTACAAAGATAATGGATAAGAATATCATTGTTTTGACACTACACTCATTCGTGATAAGCCGAGAATTTGATATTCGTGGGTTCATAGAGATAATTCTTGGCATGAAATAAAGACATTTTCCATAGGTGGATGACTATTTGTAACACCCTTGACAGTTGTTATTTTCCTCCTTTGCATTTCAAGTGTTGACATGTGATTTTCCTTATAAATATATGTTCTTTTGATTATGGAGATCATGCTTGATATGGATAAATCATTTCTGTTCTTAAGATCCTTTGACTGAATTGGGAAGGCTTCCTTGAATCCAATTTTCACTTCTGTAGGTGAGTTTCAATTTGGTTTAAGAGTTGTAAACTTATCTATTAATCTGACTCATCCTTGGATCAATTTCAGTGATCCAAGGAATGTTTTAAATCTTCTCTATTGAATGAATGGTAAATTGACATTCCATGAATTAAGAGACATATTGACTGAAATTTTTTATTACAAGTTCTTTGATTTTTGTGTGAACATATTTCCATTTAGTTGTATGTTGTGCTTGGGTCCTTGGAGATCGATCATGGTAGGAAATTGCTGGTAAACACAAAATATAGCCTGTTCACGGCATAGGAGGGATTCGGGATCCTAAAAAGGACTATCCTATGAAATCCTAAGCTAGGTAAGAATATTTGCTACCTAAGCTATGTCACTTAATAGAATTCTTATTCTAACCTAAAGCTTCCTATTCTACTTTGTTGGTTGATTGGCATCCTAACCTAAGCTCTATGCTAAGGGATATGGAAAGGTTACTAGGTTATTAAAATTAACCTAGAACCTAATACTATAAGGTTTTATGATGATCTAACCTAATGCCTAAAACTACTATGTTGTGAATTAATCTAACCTATGTGGAAACTACCTAAGGCTATGTGTTAAGACCTATGGTGGAAATTTGTTGTTAGGGTTATATCCTAAGGTATATATTATAAACTACCTAAGGTCTAACCTAAGTAATTTAGTCTATCCTAAACTAATGGGTATGAAAGGGGAATTAGGTGGTCACATGCATCAAGGGTGACAGTTCCTATGGCATTTATGTTATTGATAAGGTTTTGAATGTATAGAGTACTTCCAGGTTTTGGCGAGGGCTAGTTGACTTTGTGGAGGCTTATGTGGAAGTGTCGGTGAAATGAAATTACATGTCAATTTTGATTTTGCATTTGCAGGACTTGGAAGGTGGTGGCAAGGAATGATAGGCGGGAAAATTAGAATAAATGAAATTTATTATTTTTAGTTTTCATGCACGAACCGTCTTGGAAGGCATGTAAGTGGGTTTGTCTGGGGTTTTTTCACTTTGCATGTTTCACAATTTTTTCTCTGTGTGCTCTCTAGTTTTCGAACTAATGATTGAACGCACTTAATGGCTATTTTTGAAGTCTTAGACCTATTTTCGGTTCATGGGATGTATAAGAAGCATTGTGGAAAAATAATATGGTTGTTTGATCTTTCGTGGGGAAGAGGAGAAGTTGTGAGCTCGGATGGAGGTCTCCTTTGATTTGGCAGAAGCACTATCAGGCATGATAGGCTCTAACCATTAAAATCTCTTGCTTTCTTCTAAATGTTTTCATTAAAACAACTCTTCTCTATTAAGATTTGTGGATTGCATATTTTATCTAGTTATTTTTTGTTTTGGGTTTTATAAATCTTGTGATCTTGATCATGAATCCATGGTAAATACGGTTCTGTTTGGAAACTTACATTGTGTTTGTTTAAAAACATGATACATGCATGCAAAAATGTATTTTGTAACTCTGCTTGACATTTTTGTATCTGGTAATTGAAGGGTTTTGTTTTGATGACCTTCATTGCTAATGATTATTGTGCTAAGTTATTTGGGAACCTTGACTTCCATCTGTTACTGTGGGAATTTGTGTTTGTTGATCTTGAGCTTGTATTGAGCTCGTATTTTGTTGTAACTTGTATTCAAGCTCGTATTTCTATTTGGATCTTGTTTTGGTTTCGTGTTCGATTTGAACTGTTGATAGAGGTTCTAGTACTAAGGAATCATGTTTTGATTCTTGTGATGACCTGGACTATTGTTGAAGTCTATATATGGCTTAGAACTTGTGTTTATTTTCTAGTGACCATTTGAACTGTTATTGAAAGTTCATTAAGTACACGGCACTCATATTTTTCTATTGGTATAGGTCTAAACCCCGGTAAGAAACTTATATTTCATTTGAATTGGAAAATAGGGTTTGATGAGATGTTAACAGGAAATGGAAGCTCTCTACTTTTCTGAATTGTTAATAGGTATCTATATACTACCTTGTTTTAAGATACTGGTGTATATTCGAACTCATGTATGAGATTCCGTGATGTGACACTGTATAATTTAATTGTTACTAATGTGTTTGGAAATTGTAACCTGAGCAAGGTGTCGGTTCTATTATGGTATTATTTTGGGTTTTCTTTGTTTAAGATGTAAACTAAAAAGAGAATATGTTATTGTCTTGAACTTGTGTATATTCACTTGAGTGGTACCAAACCTTTATGGGAGCTTATGTTCAACATTGTGCTCGGAATTGTTTTACGAGTCCTGAACTAGTTGTATTACAAATATGATCGATTGGGTCTTGGCTTTGAAATTGGGTTTATTACTTGATTAAATGGTTTAATAACTTAGAACTCTTTTTGAGACCAACTACATGTACAAGGAGAAAAGCGGAGGCATGGTTTAAATGGGTAATTTCGGAGTTGTTAGTTTCCTATTCAGGTTTTACATTTTTGCTAGGTCCAAATAAAGTATGCTTGAGTCTTAAGGATAAAGGAAATTGTGATTTCTTAGGGATGTAGTGTTGTTTTAAACTTCACTGTTATACTGATTCAAGCTAAAAATGGAACTCATGCCTTTTTATGGTAAATATTTTAGGGAAGGTTTCAATACATTTTCTTCTTATTCTAAATTTGATCTTGAACTCTCCTTTGGGAATAAATTTATGAACTTATTTGTCTGTATTAGAAAAAGGGAATTGTTGTTAAGTATAATGAGATGAATTAAGGATTGAACCATATCCTGTTAAGATTCCTTTTCTAAGGCTGTTGGGTTAAGTTCATTTGATTGGAACCCACTGTTAATAAAAATTACCGATGACAGAGGATCCTCACAGAGAAACAATGACATCTTGTTTGCGAGAAAAAGCGATTCCGATGACATCTTGTTTTTGCAGGAAAGCGGAGCTTGTTTGCAAAATAGCCGCTGAAATTTTTGGGCAACTGGCAAAATTTGGAGTTTTGTGCAGGTTGGACGTGTGCACGCTCGCCAAGTGTTTTGATTATATTGTGACACGTGGATGAATTGTGTGACGTACTAAAAAAATGGGTTTTGGAACGCCGGTCTTGGACACTCGTTCTCGGACAAATGGACCCGCTATTTACTGGTTGGGGGCCCTCAGCTAGGTTCGACACACTCGATTATGGAGGGGTGCCTTGGCCTCCTTCTCATTTAATCATTAAACCAACTTGTGTATATAAACTCCTATAATTGCCTTTGCGCCATGCATGTGGGACATTTAGGCATGCATTATTTAAATATGCAAATTTCCACGCCTATTTGTTATTGCTTTACCATTTCCACGCATTATCTATTTCCAATTTCCACGCATTGCATATTTCCATTCCACACATTACCTATTTCCATTATCCATGCGTTGTCCATATCCTCACCAAACATTATAAACCATTATCTATTATTAGCGCCTAAAATACAAACCATGCATGCATTGTCCCAAGTAATGCGCCCTCCACATAAGCATATAGGTGGCTCTTAAGCCAATTCAAACCGCCCCACCATGCCTTATTAAATGCTTTCTTTTTTCACGCCCCCACAATGTGGGATAAAACTCTTAAAATGCGCCTAAGGAGAAGGAGGAGAAGTGGAGGGGATTGGAACAGCTGACCTCCCATCCAAAAGTATAGGCACCTAACCAATGCGCCAGCTGTTTGGAAACAATATAAAAGGAGGTATATTATATTTGTATAGTATTCGGGACTGTGTAAAATTATTGTAATGCTCATAACTTGAGCTAGGAGTGGAATTTGGAGGAGATGTAAAAAGCAACCCCTGTTATTTTTGATAGAGGAAGACTGTGAGAAGGTCATAATTTTGTAGAATTCTTTGTAAAGAATTATTTTCAAGATTTTAATAGATCGGTCCCATTCAACCAGACCCGGAGACGTAGGCCTCAAGCGCCGAACTCCGTTATCAATTCTTGCGTCAAATTGCTGGTGAATCCTCTTCATTTCTTTCAATATTTGCACAGTACTTGCAGTTTTTATTCTTTTATTAAAAATACAAAAAGGATATAATGCTCAAATTTTACATCGAAAATCAATACAAAGCAAGAAAAATGTGTGTGCACAATTGCTAGTTAAATTTGGTTTTCAGATCATTGGTATCAGAGCTGGTTTTGACTGATTTTTGGTTCAGTTTAACGTGTTTTGGATTGCAAGTTGTGTGTTGGATGTTAACAAGGTCTCGATCTAAGAAGGGTGAAGGAGAGTTAGTTGAAGGAGATCCCAAAATTGGTACCAGACGATCTCGAAGTCCTACAATGGCGGATCGAGAGGAAGTGGAACAAAACTTTCGTCAATCCTTCCAACAGATGAAGGAAATGGTGGAAGAAATGTACCAAGATAGGCAAAGGGAAAAGGGAACTAGAGGAGGTAAGAAAGAAGAAAGCTCTAGTTCTGACATTCCAAAAAGAGACTCTTTAAAATCTGATTTTCTTTCATTAAAGTTAGATATCAAGTTTGAATTGCCTATGTATACTGGAGAGCTAAATGCAGAGAAGTTGGATAACTGGGTCAAGCAAATAGAAGTATATTGCAGGGTTCAGAGAATTGTTGATGATGAAGCAAAGATTCATCTGGAAACTCTTCGGATGGGTGGCACAACACTCATTTGGTGGGAGAGTAAGCTTCAGGAAGTGGAAGAAAACAAAGGTATAGAAATCACTTCTTGGTCTGAATTTGTTTCAAATCTTAGGCAACAATTTTATCCTCTTGGTTATAAGCAACAAGCTATGATGGATTGGCAAACATTAAGACAAACTAAGGGACAAAGTGTTCAAGAATACACACAAGAATTTAGGAAAAGGGCTCTAATTCTAGGAATTTCCCTAAACACAGAAGAAACATTGCTCAAATATATTGGTGGATTGCATAGTTATCTAAGGCATATGATACTTGTTTTAGGTCCTACTAATCTTGATGCAGTATGTGTTCAAGCAACCCATCTGGAAGCACGAGGGAAAATGACAAAGGAGTCCTCTTTCTCTTCTTTTAATCAGAAGAACAAGCAATCTGAAGGAAAAGGTTCGAAAGAACAAGGAAAAGGAAAGGGTAAGCATAAAACAAACTCTACTGTTAAGAAGGAAGATGAAAAACCATTTTGTAATCATTGTAAAAAAAACCATGATGAGTCTAAATGTTGGAAATTACATCCTGAAAAGAAGCCTAAATGGATGGTTAAGAAAGGAAAAGAAAAGAAAACAAACACCGTAGTGCATGATCTTGGTTCTGATTCAGGTGATGAAACCAAAATCACAGCTATGAGTTTTCAAGGTAAATCAACTCTTTCAATTTCCAACAATAGCACTACAGATGTTGCATCTTCTTCTAGTAAACAAACTATACCTGACGATAAGAAAAGAAATGAGCTTTTCCACATTAGAGTAATTTCAAAGCATACGAAAATTGATACTCTTTTTGATAGTGGATCTCAAGCTAATCTAATTTCTGAGGAGGTTGTTAAGAAACTAGGACTCAAAACTAAACCACATCCTAAGCCTTATCCTTTGGGTTGGGTTTGTGATGATGCAAAACTAGAGTAACTAAAACTTGTACTTTCAGATTTGCCATTACAGACAAGTTTATTGATGAGGTTGAATTGGATGTAGTTCCTTTGGATATTTGTGGGGTGGTTTTGGGAAGTCCTTATTTGTATGATCGTAAAGCAATCTTCTATAGGGAAGAAAATAAATATTTTCTTGTAAAGGATGGAATTGAGTTTATTATTAGAGCTCACCGTGAAAAGAATAATCTATCCTTGGTAACTGCAGGTCAAATGAAAAGGCTTGTAAACTCAAGCAAAAGTTTTGTGCTCATGGTGGTCAAAGCCAAGGAAAAAGAAAATGAGATGGCTTTTGAGACTTGCGATCTAAAACATAAGGATGAATTGGTAAAAATTGTTTCTCATTTTGATGATGTTTTTCAGGATCCACAAGGTCTACCTCCCAAAAGAGGGTTGACATGAGATACGGTTGCTTGAGGATGCACCTCTTTGATATCGGAATGTACGGGTTGTCGGTAGTAGAGAAGCGAGGAAATCAAGAGACGAGGTAATGGAACTTTTGGCTCAAGGTATAATTCATCCAAGTACATCCCCATGTGGTTCACCAATTATATTGGTTCCTAAGAAGGATGGCACTTGGCGAATGTGTGTTGATTTCCGTGCTTTAAACAAGATTACTATAAAGAATCGTTACCCTCTTCCTAGAATAGATGATTTACTGGATCAATTAAGGAATGCAATTTATTTCACTAAGTTAGACTTAAGAAGTGGTTATCACCAAGTAAAATTGCAGAAGGTGATGTTTGGAAAACTACTTTTAAAATGAAGCGAGGGATTGTTTGAATGGTTAGTGATGCCTTTTGGTTTGTGCTGATGCCCGGCAACATTCATGAGAGTTATGAATGAAATTTTAGACCATTCATTGATAATTTCGTTATTGTCTACTTAGATGATATTCTTATTTTCGGTAAATCATGGGATGAACATATTAAACACATCCGAGAAAGTCTTAGATGCACTAAGAAAGAGAATTTGTATTTGAAGATGTCAAAATGTGAATTTGGAAAAACATCTTTAATTTACTTGGGGTATATTGTAGGAAATGGAGAATTGAGAATTGATCCTGCAAAAATAGAGGTTATTGTGAAATGGCCTAGACCCACAAATGTGACGGAAGTTAGAAGTTTTCTAGGTGCAGTTCAGTACTGGAGAAAATTTATTGCTAACTTCTCATATATTGCATCTCCTTTGCATGCTTTGACAAGTATTAAACAGGTCTTTCAGTGGGGAGGAAAACAACAAAAAGCATTTGATACACTGAAAGAGAAGATAAGTACCGCTCCGATCTTGGCACTTCCGGATTTACAACATTCATTTGAGATTGAGACGGATCTTTAGTGACTACTTGATAGGGCGAGTTTTGATGCGGAACAAAGCGACCAGTGTGTTACCATTCGAGAAACCTTTACAAGTGCGGTAAGAAACTATCGACTTATGATAAAGAGTTGTATGCTTTGGTTGAAAGTGTTAAAAAGTAAGCATTATTTAATGGGAAAAGAAACAATTATCCATCTTGACCATCAACCGCTTCAATACTTACAAACACAAACCAAATTGCAGCGGTCTAGACATTTAGGTGGATGGGATTTTGCAACAATTTCATCTTGTAATCAGGTATAAAAAGGTATTCAAAACAAGGTTGCCGACATGTTATCCAGGACCACCGGTGGTAGTAGCATCTATCCTTTTGCGGCATAGTTCTTTGGCTCATGTTAGTTCTGAGGAACAATATGTAAATGATGTTGATTTTAGAGAAGTGTATGAGGATCTAGTAAGTGGGAAACAAGTAGGAGAAAAAGATTATCATTTGCATGAAGGATTGTTATATCATTATGGAAAACTTTGTATTCCAGAAAATGAGCGTGTGCATATGATTAGGGAAGCACATACTTCTCTTATTTTAGGGCATTTTGGTGTTAGTAAGACAGTTGCACATTTACAAAAATATTGCTATTGGCCTAGAATGCATGAACATGTAAACCGGTATATTAAGGGATGTGTTCTTTGTGCCACAAGCAAGCCAAGTAACAGGAAATTAGGACTTTACACTCCTCTTCCTGTTCCAACACGGCCTTGGGAAAGTGTTTCCATGGACTTTGTAGGAGGCTTGCCCATGACACGGAAGAAACATGATTACTTATATGTGGTAGTGGACAGATTTAGCAAAATGTGTGTGTTGGTTCCATGTACTAAACAAATAACTGGTGAGGGAACTGCACATTTATTCTTTCAGTTTGTTTGGGTTCATTTTGGTTTACCTACTTCAATCATATCTGATCGGGATTCTAGATTTCTTGGTGAATTTTGGTCAACTTTGTGGGGTTAATGGACACAAAAGCGAAAAAAAAAGAGCCTTACTTTTCATCCACGGGTGATGGTCAAACAGAGGTTGTAAACCACACAGTGGTACAATTACTTAGGGGCTATAGTAACAAACATCCTAAATTGTGGGATGAACATCTTTATTATGTGCAACATGCTTATAATCGTGCCTTACATTCTTCTACTTTGAAGTCTCCATTTGAGACTTGTTATGGATATCTGCCTAATTCTCCATTAGATATATATTATGGACATGAAAGCTGTTGTTAATGGTGCAAGTGATTGACAAGGCTAAAAGATTTGTGCGAGAGAATACAACGAGGTTCATCGGTATGTCCATGAACAATTGGAGAAAAGCCAGGCTAAGTACAAAGCTAGGCATGATAAACATAGAACCGATCACAAGTTCAAAGTTGGTGATTTGATTTGGCTTCACATCAGCGAGGAAAAGCGCGGTGAAGGTAAAAAATTGAAACCTATACGGTATGGTCCATTCCAAATATTGGAAAAAATTGGTAACAACGCTTTCCGGTTAGATTTACCTCCATATATGCAAATCTACTCAGTTGTAAATGTTGAGAATTTAAGATTGTATGAACCACCTATGATTGTTGATCATGATGATTCTAACATTATGCCTTCCATTGATGATTTTGCTCCTGAGTATCTTGATGAGTTGCAGGAAGACATCATTTTGGACAGGAAAGTAAGAACTTTGCGAAGGGGTGATATTGAGTATCTTCGTGTTGGGTTCAAAGGCATGCATCGAACAAGGCTAAATGGATGGAAACCGGAAAGGTGAGGGAGAAATACCCTCACCTATTCACCTGATTAGGTTGACTTTTGGGGTCCAAAAGTTTCTCAGTGGGGAGGAATGATCAGAGGATCCTCACAGAGAAACACCGATCTAAGATCTTCTCAGAATAAGTTGCAGTCATTTTTAAAGCGTGGAGAAAAATTATACGATTCCAACGACATCTTGTTTGCAGGAAACGGAGCTCGTTTGCAAAAGTTATAGCCCGCTGAAATTTTTGGGCAACTGGAAAAATTTGGAGTTTTGTGCAGGTTGGACGTGTGCACGCTCGCCAAGTGTTTCGATTATATTGCGACACGTGGACGAATTGTGTGACGTACTAAAAAATGGGTTTTGGAATGCGTCTTGGACACTCGTTCTCGGACAAATGGACCCCATTATTTCTTGTTTGGGGCCCTCGGCCGAGTTCGACACACTCGATTATGGAGGGGTGCCTTGGCCTCCTTCTCATTTAATCATTAAACCAACTTGTGTATATAAACTCCTATAATTGCCTTTGCGCCATGCATGTGGGACATTTAGGCATGCATTATTTAAATTATGCAAATTTCCCATTTATTTATTATTTATTTACACATTACTATTTCCATTTCCACGCATTATCTATTTCCAATTTCCATGCATTACCTATTCCAATATCCACGCATTTCCATCCATTATCCTAAACCACGCATTATAAACCAATGATCTATTTTTAGTGCCTAAAAATCAAACCATGTGCTATCCCAAGAAATGCGCCCTCCACATAAGCATAAAGGTGGCTCTTTAGCCAATGTAAAACCGCCCTCCATGCATTTTTAAATGCATTCCATTTTTCACGCCCCCACAATGTGGGATAAAACTCTTAAAATGCCTAAGGAGAAGGAGGAGAAGTGGAGGGGATTGGAACAGCTGACCTCCCATCCAAAAGTATAGGTGCCTAACCAATGCGCCAGCTGTTTGGAAACAATATAAAAGGAGGTTTATCATATTTGTATAGTATTCGGGACTGTGTAAAATTATTGTAATGCTCATAACTTGAGCTAGGAGTGGAATTTGGAGGAGATGTAAAAAGCAACCCCTGTTATTTTCGACAGAGGAAGACTGTGAGAAGGTCATAATTTTGTAGAATTCTTTGTAAAGAATTATTTTCAAGATTTTAATAGATCGGTCCCATTGGCCCGGACCGGAGGCGTAGGCCTCAGCGCCGAACTCCGTTATCAATTCTTGCGTCAAATTCTTTGGTGAATCCTCTTCATTTCTTTCAATATTTGCACAGTACTTGCAGTTTTTATTCTTTTATTAAAAATACAAAAAGGATATAATGCTCAAATTTTACATGAAAATCAATACAAAGCAAGAAAAATGTGTGTGCGAGAATTTGATGATCATATCTAAACAATTCAACATAGTAATATGATGTGAAATGAACATTCAGTAAAAACTAAAGAATTTGTAAATGATATAAAGGGGTGCTAAACCCTAGCACTTAACCATGTAAAGGAAGACCCTTCCTCTAACATAAGAATGCAAATGAAAAGGAAGATATGATTCCTAATCATTAGACTTCATTTTAATAAAGTCTACTTAGTTACAACCTAGGTGGTTGCTACACTTCCTTGAATGGTTAAGTCACATTAAATGGAACTTATAATGTTGTTGTCCTGTTTTGGTTAATGGCTTATTAAGCCCATTAAATGAACATTAAAGGAAATCTTAAGTCAAGGAAGTTCTTTAACGATCAATTGAATCTGGTATAGAAAAGAACTTAAGGAGTGTTGGATTAGGGCTTGGCAAGGTTGCTGAAATCTATTTTTAATAATCCAAATTAATTAAATTATAATAAGCTCCTAGGGGTATGTACATCTCAATGAGGTTGTTCTGTAGGATGTTGGCACATGCCAACTGCAAGGTTGTACCTTCGAGAATATTAGGATCTTCTCAAGGATACAGTGATGTAGTTGACATGTGGAAACACCCTTTTGCATTAATCATCTAGATCTACACACATTGGACTTGAACTTAGTTTCTCTCTAGGTCTGGTTAGTAGCATGTTTAAGATAAGGAGTAGCCCTCTAAAACTCAGGGTACCTTGGCACACGGGGTTGACTTAGGTTGACCTAGTATGCCAACTTACCCTAAGTTTTCGTGAGCCTCTTCCTATCATAACATATGTTGTTAACTCGAACTAGGGTTAAACCTTGGGCAAGTGGACTAACGAGAAGTTAGTAAAGGAAATTCTAGATAACAATAGAGTGGGGTGAAGGATGTATTTTGGATTGACAAGTATGTTGTCAAGGAATAGTAATACAAATAGTATGTTAGAAATATTTGGCCAAAGTATCACAAGTTGTTGGTTGCATTGTCCTATGTCACCTAGTCTAAGGTTTGTGATGTAGATGAATATTGGTAACAAATATTCAGATAGGTTCCTTAGATAGATCACTCAATACCCAGAATAGGGAAAGGGAACCAAGTATACGTAGTATACGGAAAAGTATTCAATACTTAATGTTAAACATGAATAGATCGGTAGTTCACCGAGTCATGAAATGAATAGATCGGTAGCTCACCGAGTCATTACAGATTGCATATGGTTATCTATTATAAGAATGTGTGTTCTAAATTATGTATTTAGAAAAGAGAACATTATTCATGCAAAAAAAAATTCCCTTATTTATAAAGTCTTAAAATGGGAATGTTACATCTTTGTATCGAGTGAAGGTTGCGCAGCTCTTAGACCTATTGTGTCCATAATCAGATGAAACTTAAATTTTCTTGTAATAGAAAATGGTGAAAACAAGAGGAAACATTACAAATAACCCTCCACGAGGCGGGAGTGGAAAATACCCGAAACTTCGATGAGATCCTTGCTGCTTTCTGTTGGACACAAGAGATCATTTAGTTATGTTGGAACAACAAGTAATGGGTAATGAGGAGGAAGAAGAAGCTAATACCAATAATCAAGCAACCTAGGGGACAACACCAATGCTTGTGTTGATAATAACAATGTTAACATACGTGTTCGGCTGAGAACAAAAAGGATAGGCTAGTAGCAGAACTCACTAATGACATAAAAAGGATAAGTTCACCCAAGTTTGATGGCACCACATTAGGAGATGGAGTGAGAAGCTGGCTTAGTGAAATGGAAAAATACTTTGCAACAAGAAATTTCTCGGAAGAAACAAAGGTGATATGGAGAGCATATCAACTTTCACCTGAAAACATCTTCGTGGTGGGATAGCCAAGTAAGGCTAAGTTAGACATTGATGAATATAATATCACATGGGACCAATTTAAGGGTTATTTTAGGCAACGATGGATGCCACAACTTTACTATGATAAGAAAATGACTGAATTTCAGAATTTAGCTCAAGGAAAGCTAAAGAATCGAGTATTGGGAGTGATTTACAAAAATCCTTAAGTATGTGCCTTAGTACCAACTGATAAGAAGTTTAGGATATGGAAATTCATCATGGGATAAAATCCTGTTATAGGAGGAGAGGTGGATGTTCACAGCCCAACCACGATGGAAGGGGTTATTGAAAAAGCCATAAGGTAGGAACAAAAATTAAAGGCAATTTCTACTCACAAGGAGGAAGTAAGGAAGAAGAATCCCAACTCCTCTTCATCCTTTCTTGCACCCAAGAAAGGACCATGGGAGAAATTTGGAATGAAAAGTAAGTTCTCTAATAATAATAAAGAAAACAACAATGAATAAGGTACTGTTTGGAAATGCACGAAACAATTTTGCTAAGAATAATAACAACAACGGACGTAGAAATCCTATGGAGGTCGAATGATAACTCTAAGGATGGAATTAAAAGCTGAGCCTAGGAAGGGACCAATAGGAGGCTGTTATAATTGTGGCAAAGATCATTACGTAAATCAATGTTCTTTGAAGAAGGATGATCGCATCATCAATGACACAAGATACATGTTGTAGTAGGTGACAAGCAAAGTGAAAAGTAAGCTACACCCATAGAAGTTCTGGTAAGTTATTTGACATACTGTAACTATTCTTTTTTATACGGGAGCTCTTGAATGTTTTATTTCTAGTAGACTAGCATCAAAATTAAAAATAAAATTTGGAAACATGGACTATACAAAGTATGGTAATAATGTTGTTCATATGGTTAGTATGTGTATTTTTGGAGCGAGTCCTTGATTTACCTAACTTTTCCACAGAGGTTGATCTTTATGTTGTACCTTTAGGGCCTTATGACGTAATCATAGGTGTTAATTGGTTGGCGGAACATTAGGCTAAAGTGGATACTATTTCAAAAAAACACATTAGTTGTTTAGATAACCTATAAAAAATAGCGAGAGATTTAGGGTGTGAAACGTGAGATTTCTATTAGAAAAGCTGTCGGCTATTATGCAACTTAAAAAGGTAAAAAATAAGGGTTGTACCTTATATGCGGTAAAAATTCGAGAATCTGCGAGAGGAAAATAGCAATTTCATGGAACATTATCTGCTATTACGGAACTACAGTGATGTGTTTGAAAGAATTGCAGAGTCTACCACCTAAAAGGGAGTTTGACTTCATGATTGAAATCAAACCAAATCTTGAACCTATTTCTAAGGCACATTATCGATTGTAAGAACTTTTGTCTAAGGGTTTTATTAGACCAATTGTTTTACAGGGGAGCACCAATGATATTTGTGAAAAATAAAGATGGAACACTTAGATTGTGCATTGATTATAGGATGTTAAACAAAGCAACAATCAAGAATAGATACCCACTTCCTAGAATTGATTATCTATTTGATCGGATCGTGGAGCATCGGTATATTCTAAGATAGATCTTTGATCTGGATATCATTAATTCTAGATTAAGGATGAGGATATTCATAAAACAGATTTAGGACAAGGTATGGACATTATGAGTTTACGGTTTTACCTTTTGGATTAATTTCTTTGCTTTGAGCATTTATGAATTTAATGAATAATATCTTTCAAGAATTCTTGGACAAATTTTTCGTATTCTTGGATGACATTCTCATATATTCTAAAAGCATTGAGGAGCATCATGAGCATTTGAAAATAGTTTTAGAAATTCTGAGAAAGAGACGGTTGTTTGGTAAGCTATCCAAATGTTCCTTTTATGACACAAAAGTGCACTATTTGGGTCATGTAATTAGTAAAGATGGAATTGTTGTAGATCCTTCTAAAATTATAGCTATAACGGAATGGCCTGCACCAAAGAATGTACATGAAGTTAGAAGCTTCATGGGACTTGCTTTCACGCTACTTATAGGAAATTTGTAAAGACTTTTCTAAGATAACTTGCACCAATAAATTCCTTACGAGAAGAAAGATAAAAAGTTTTTGTAGTGAGAAATGTGAAATTGCATTTAAAACCTTGAAGGAACACTTAACTTCAGCACTGTTCTTGCGAGTACAGATCCTAATGGATATTTTATGGTGGTAAGCGATACATCCGGTGAAGGTCTAGGAGGTATTTTGTTACAAAGTGGTCATGTTATAACATACAAAAGTAGAAAACTTAAGTTACATGTGTTGAATTATGCTCCACATGATTTAGAGCTTGTTGCCATTGTTCATGCACTCCAAGTTTGGATGCATTATCTACTTAGTAAACTATTTGAGTTGGCCAGTCATCTTGGGCTGAAGTACATTTTTACCTAGCCAAATCTGAATGCAAGACAGTGAAGGTGGTTAGAGTTTTGTCACAATATGGTTTTGACATAATTTACATTAAAGGAAAAGAAAATAGAGTGGTGATGCTCTAAGTCGTAGGAAGCACATTTCTGCTCTTATAACACTTAGAACTTAGTTTAAGGATGAAGTAAAAAGTGTTATGGAATTTGATTCTTACTTTCAACAAGTAAAAGTAGCACTTACTACATGTAGATTCTAATGATTCGAGGTATAAAGGTTATTGCTTTGATAAAGAAGGAATCTTACGATTTGAAAACAGTAGTCTATGTACCTTTGCTTAATAATTTGAGAAAGAAATTGTTAAGCTGAATTTCATAATTCACCTTTTACGGACACCTGGCATTTCTAAGATGCTTGCTGATATAAAACAACAATATTTCTGGAAAGGAATGAAAAAGGATGTTATTGATTTTATGACACATTTCCTTGAATGTCAACATGTTAAAGCGGAACATATGCACCCGACCGTTTGTGGTATCCTCATAGCATCTTTGCGGTACAAATGGTAGGTAATCATAATGGATTTTGTACAAGGGTTACCTATGTCAAGAAATAAGCATGATGTTATCTTAGTAGATGTTGATAAACTAACAAAGGTAGCACATTTTATTGTTGGAAATCTAAAGGATGATTCTCCTATTTTGGCAAGAAGATTTGTACACGAAAATTTCAAATTACATGGACTACGAGTTAATCATTTTGGATAGAGATACTAGAATGACATCAAGATTTTAGAAAACACTTAATGTAGCTCTAGGAACTAACCTAAATTTCAATTTTGCGTATCATCTAGAAACAGATGGGTAGACTGAAAGAGTAAATCAACTTTTGGAAGATATGTTACGAATGTATTACACGGATCAACAGTATAAGTGGGAAGAGTATCTTCCATTAGTTGAATTTGCATACAATAATACATATCATGCTTCTCTTAAGATGGCACCTTTCAAGACATTATACATAGGGAAACCTGAGAGAAGAAAATGCGAGAACCCCCTGTTAGTTGGGATATCATAGAAGATAGAGAGGTAAGCTGGACCTGAAATCCTTACGGAAATGGAACAACAAGTTAAAATGATTCGTGAACACTTGAAAGAAGCGAGATAAGCAAAAGAGTTCTGGCTGACTTGAAGTGGTTGACAAGAAATTTGAACTTGGTGAGAAAGTTTTCTTCGGGTTAAACCAAAAAAGAGTTCTATAATTTTTGGCGAAGGCTGCCAAGTTATCACCACGTTATGTGGGACCTTTTAAAATAGTTGAAGTAATTAACCACAGTAGCTTATTGTTTAGCATTACCACTGCTTTGTCATGAATGCATGTTGTTTTCCATATTTCTTTTCTTAAGAAATATGTTTCAAATTATCACATGTGTTAAATTAGAATTCCTTGTGAGTCAAGACCAGGAATAATCATGGTTAAATCCATTCGAGTGCTTTAGAAACTCACCGATTGCATTTAAGAAATTGAGAAATAAGTCAATGTAAGGTCCAGTGGGACCGAGTTTAACAAAGAGAGTGCAACTTGGGAAAATCTAGAGGATATGAAAACTGCTCTATTTAAACAGAATTGATTCTATTTATTAATAAAAATTTATGATTTTATCTTTAGATGACAATAAGTATGCCATTTTTAGGTAGATATTTATTTGATTTTAATAAAAAACTATTTAATTCTGATTTACGGAACTATAAGGTTTGATATATTTAACTCGGGATAAGAGAAGTGAATGAATTGATTGTCCTTTATGTAAATTATTAAAAGAGATAATCATCGGGACGATGATTCTTTTAGGAGGAAGCATGTAACACCCTTGATGGTTTTATTTTCCTCCTTTGCATTTTGAGTGTTGACATGTGATATTCCTTATAAAAATATGTTCTTTTGATTGTGGAGATCATGCTTGATATGGATAAATCATTTCTTTCTTAAGATCCTTTGACTAAATTGGGATGGCTTCCTTGAATCCATTTTCACTTGTGTAGGTGTGTTTCAATATGGTTTAAGATTAGTAAACTTATCTATTAATTTGACTCATCCTTGGATCAATTTCGAGTGATCTAAGGAATGTTTTAAATATTCTTTGTTAAACAAATGGTAAATTGAAATTCCATGAATTAAGAGACATATTGACTGAACTTTGTTATTACAAGTTCTTTGATTTTTGTGTGAACATATTTCCATTCAGTTGTATGTTGTGCTTGGGTCCTTGGAGATCGATCATGGTAGGACATTACTGGCAAACATGAAAATATAGCCTGTTCACGGCATAGGAGGGATTCAAAATCCTAAAAGGACTATCTAATGGAATCTAAGCTAGGTAAGAATATTTATTACCTAATCTATGTCACTTAATAGAATTCTTAGTCTAATCTAAAGCTTCCTATTCTACTTTTTTGGTTGATTGGCATCCTAACCTAAGCTTTGTGCTAAGGGATATGGAAAGGTTACTAGGTTATTAAAATTAACCTAGAACCTAATACTATAAGGTTTTATGATGATCTAACCTAATGCCTAAAACTACTATGTTGTGAATTAATCTAACCTATGTGGAAACTACTACAAGGCTATGTGTTAAGACCTATGGTGGAAATTTGTTGTTAGGGTTATATCCTAAGGTATGTATTATAAACTACTAAGGTCTAACCTAAATAATTGAGTCTATCCTAAACTAATGAGTATGAAAGGAGAATTAGGTGGTCACATGCATCAAGGGTGATGGTTCTATGGCATTTATGTTATTGATAAGGTTTTGAATGCATAGAAGTCTTGCCGAGGTTTTGGTAGGGGCTAGTTGACTTGGCGGAGGCTTTTGTGGAAGTGTCACTAAAATGGAATTGCATGTTAATTTTGATTTGGAATTCCCCATACTTGGAAGGTGGTGGTGAGGAAGGATAGGTGGGAAAATTAGAATAAATGAAATTTATTATTTTCAGTTTTGTGCACGAACCGTCTTAGAAGGCATGCAAGTGAGTTTATGCATCGTTGTTTCACTTTGCATTTTTCACGATTTTTTCTCTGCATGCTCTCTAGTTTTTTGAACTAGTAGATTGAACTGCACTTAATGGCTATTTTTGAAGTCTTAGACTTATTTTCGTTCGTGGGATGCATAAGAAGCATTGTGGAAAAAGAATATGGTTGTTTGATCTTTCATGGGGAAGAGGAGAAGTTTTGAGCTCGGCTAGAGGTCTCCTTTGATTTGGCAGAAGAACTATCAGGCATGATAGGCTCTAACCATTAAAATCTCTTGCTTTCTTCTAAATGTTTTCATTAAAACAACTCTGCTCTATTAAGATTTGTGGATTGCATATTTTATCTGGTTATTTGCTTGTTGGGTTTAATAAATCTTGTGTTCTTGATCATGAATCCATGGTAAATATGGTTTTTTGGAAACTTACATTGTGTTTGTTTAAAAACATGATACATGCATGTAAAAACGTATTTTGTAACTCTGCTTGACATTTTTGTATCTGGTAATTGAAGGGTTCTGTTTTGATGACCTTCATTGCTAATGATTATTATGTTGAGTTATTTGGGAACCTTGACTCCCATCACTCTTTGTGGGAATTTTGTTTTTGATCTTGAGCTTGTATTGAGCTCGTATTTTGTTGTAACTTGTATTCAAGCTCATATTTTTGTTTGGATCTTGTTTTGGTTTCGTGTTCAATTTGAACTGTTGATAGAGGTTCTTGTACTAAGGAATCGTGTTTTGATTCTTGTGATGACTGGACTATTGTTGAAGTCTGTATATGGCTTAGAGCTTGTGTTTATTTTCTAGTGACCATTTGAACTATTATTGAAAGTTCATTAAGTACACAACACTCGTATTTTGCTGTTGGTATAGGTCTGAACCCCGGTAAGAAACTTATATTTCATTTGAATTGGAAAATAGGGTTTGATGAGATGTTAACTAGGAAATGGAAGCTCTCTGCTTTTCTAAATTGTTAATAGGTATTTGTATACTACCTTGTTTTAAGATGTTGGTGTATATTCAAACTCATGTATGAGATTCTATGATGTGACACTATACAATTTAATTGTTACTAATGTGTTTGGAAATTGTAACTTGAGTAAGGTGTTAGTTATGTTCTGGTATTATTTTGGGTTTTCTTTGTTTAAGATGTAAACTAAAAAGAGAATATGTTGTTGTCCTAAACTTGTGTATATTCACTTGAGTGGTACCAAACCTTTGTGGGAGCTTATGTTCAACATTGTGCTCGAATGGTTTTATGAGTCTTGCTGGTTGTATTACAAATATGATCGATTGGGTCTTGGCTTTGAAATTGGGTTTATTACTTGATTAAATGGTTTAATAACTCAGAACTCTTTTGAGACCAACTACATGCGCAAGGAGAAAAACTAGAGGCATGGTTTAAATGGGTAATTTCAGAGTTGTTAGTTTCCTATTCAGGTTTTACACTTTTTGTTGGGTCCAATAAATGAATGCTTGAGTCTTAAGGATAAAGGAAATTGTGATTTCTTAGGGATGTAGTGTTGTTTTAAACTTCACTGTTATACTGATTCGAGCTAAAAATGGAACTCATGTCTTTTTATGGTAAATATTTTAGGGAAGGTTTCAATACGTTTTCTTCTTATTCTAAAGTTGATCTTGAACTCTCCTTTGGGAATAAATTTATGAACTTATTTGTCTGTATTAGAAAAAGGGAATTGTTGTTAAGTATAATGAGATGAATTAAGGATTGAACCATATCCTATTAAGATTCCTTTTCTAAGGTTGTTGGGTTAAGTTCATTTGATTGGAACCACCTGTTAATTATTCATATAGGAAAAGAAGATTATTACGTTGTTTAGTCTTCTTGTACATAACATTTGACTGAAATAAAGTAGAAAGAGATTGATGATTGGTTTGTTGAACAGAAAATGTAAACTTGTTGATTGACTATTGATCCTTTATTTTCCTCTTGGATTAATATGTGATTCTATTCTGATGAATATCTAGAATGTTGAATTTTAAGGTAGTTGACCTTTAAATGAAACAGTTTAAGTCATGACATGAACCTATTTCTGCTTTGCGGATGTTATGTGTTTTGGGCATAGTTGAAATGGTTTCTCTTCTTCCTTTGCTTAAAATTTAGGTGAACCACCCTACTGAGAACCATGCTTTAAACACTTCTTTTGTCTTATAGTAAAGATAAGTGTTGTATTCTATTACTGTAGAATTGGGAACAATGAGATGATAAGATCTGTTGTTTGATAAAGGTAATTGTTAGGATCAATTAAACTTTAAATTGTAAGGCAAATGTTATATATTCTTCTCTCTCTCTCTCTCTTAGAAGCGAATTCAGATTTATTAATGTATTCCTTCTCTGATTGTTGTTACTTATGCTTATAGTATGATATACTAATTGTTTCATTAAAGCAGGGTTGTTTTTAATGGAACAATTAGTGGAATGCACTTTGTTTTAAGGCTTAGTGCTTATCATGCTCAGTTCATTGAACTGACCCATGCTAGCAATTTTTGTAGATGGACTTCGTAAGTGAAAAAGAAGGCAAAAACTTATATGATGCATTGGCTGATTTAAGTCTGATTCTTTGTAGAGAATTTTGATTCGTTCTTGAGTTGTATTGAAAAAGAAAAGTTATATTCTTTTTAGAATGAAGGTTGTTGTTAGCGGTATGCCTAAAATGCATAAGTTTTGTAAATGTATAAGTTTTAAAGATGAATTGAAAGTTGAGAATTTACTTGCATTGGATGTGTAAATTATCTTGTACTTGTATAACAGAGATGGAATCCTATCTTGTTGATATTCTCCATATTATTTATATGCTTAATTGGGTATTCTTGGATAAGTTTGATAATGGGATTTAGAATATTCTCCCTAAATAAGATGTAGCTTGCTAAGTTGCAGAATTTGATGATCATATCTAAACAATTCAACATAGTAATATGATGTGGAATGAACATTCAGTAAAAACTAAAGAATTTGTAAATGATATAAAGGGGTGCTAAACCCTAGCACTTAACCATGTAAAGGAAGACCCTTCCTCTAACATAAGAATGCAAATGAAAAGGAAGATATGATTCCTAATCATTAGACTTCATTTTAATAAAGTCTACTTAGTTACAACCTAGGTGGTTACTACACTTCCTTGCACTGTTAAGTCACATTAAATGGAACTTATAATGTTTTCGTTCTGTTTTGGTTAACGGCTTATTAAGCCCATTAAACGAACATTAAAGGAAATCTTAAGTCAAGGAAGTTCTTTAATGATCAATTGAATCTGGTATAGTAAAGAACTTAAGGAGTGTTGGATTAGGGCTCAACAAGGTTGTTGAAATCTATTTTTAATAATCCAAATTAATTAAATTATAATAAGCTCCTAGAGGTATGTACATCTCGATGAGGTTGTTATGTAGGATGTTGGCACATGCCAACTGTAGGGTTGTACCTTCAAGAAGATTAGGATCTTCTCAAGGATACAATGATGTAGTTGACATGTGGCAACACCCTTCTACATTGATCATCTAGATCTACACACATTGGACTTGAACTTAGTTTCTCTCTAGGTCTGGTTAGTAGCATGTTTAAGATAAGGAGTAGCCCTCTAAAACTTAGGGTACCTTGGCACATGGGGTTGACTTAGGTTTTATCCAAAGATGCCAACTTATCCTAAGTTTTTGTGAGCCTCTTCCTATCATATCATGTGTTTATAACTCAAACTAGGGTTAAACCTTGGGCAAGTGGACTGATGGAAGTCATTAAAGGACATTCTAGATAACAATAAAGTGGGGTGAAGGACATATTCCGAGGTTGATGAGTATGACGTCAAGGAATAGTGATACAAACATTATGTTAGAAATTTTTGGCCAAAGTATCACAAGTCTGCTGGTTGCATTGCCCTATGTCACCTAGTCTAAGGTTCATGATGCAGATGAATAATGGTAACAAATATTGAGATAGGTTCCTTAGGCAAATCACTCAATACCTGCACAGCGGGAAAGGGAACCAAGTATACGTAGTATACGGAAAAGTATTCAATACTTAATGTTAAACATGAATAGATCGGTAGTTCACTGAGTCATGAAATGAATAGATCAATAGTTCACCAAGTCATTACAGCTGCATATGGTTATCTATTATAAGAATGGTTGTTAAAGAATGTGTGTTCTAAATTATGTATTTAGAACAGAGAACATTATTCATGCAAAAAAAATTCCCTTGTTTCTAAAGTCTTAAAATGGTAATGTTACACTATTGGGTTTGTTTGTATATTAATTCAAAGTCTAACATCATCACTACTCCCAAACGACTCTAAATCAAATAATTGCATTCATATTGAATGATGTCGCATGAGGATTTACTAATAATGGACTCAACATGAATGATACTACATATGATTTGATTTCATCATTGCCCCTTCCCAAATTCAAGATGACATGTCACTTGATGACATAATTCAACAAGTGATCAAGAGAAGTCTTATTTGGTATGAGAGATAATTTTCTTCTATGTACTACAAATGAGATAATACACATGAGGATAATAGACCAACCAATCAGAGTGAAAAGAGAACTGGAAAAGTCACTCAATCATCCTCTCACTCTATCACACCAGCTTCATCCCAAACACAAGAAAGTAAGAGGAAATGGAATTCAAAGTCAACCCACAATCAACCTTCATGACAGTGAATCTCAACATAAGAAAGAAGTGAATAAGGGAAAGGATCATGTTTTTGGGATCTCAGAATCAATCCAGCATTCACTAACTCATAAAAATTTAAATTTTGAAGGGATCATTGAAAAAACCACTCTATAGTTCATGGTATTTGATCAAGCAAAAGTTCCAAAGATTCAAATCTCCAATTTACCTAATCCTTCACATCTCATAGCTACTTATAACCTTATCACATATATCACAAATATGTTGTGGCATCTCCTCATCCTCAACATGAAGACTACATTCGGGTGCCACTTGAATTTTAATATCTTCCACCAATACATGATAAATTCCCACCCAATGCAAGGATTATATGTTGTAAGTTGATTGAAGAGGTACCCTCTTAGATACATGGAGAAATCAAGAAGAGGAAAATAATCAACAAACCATCCATGATTTATCTTGAGGCTATTATGTCTATGAAAAATATTTCACTTCCCAATAAGCCCAATGTCATCTCTAAAGTTCTAGTCAATGAGCATGGATTTTTGTGTGTTAGCATAGCAACACCAATTGTTGATATAGATAAGAGGGAAATGACCATTACTAATTATGAAGTATGTAGATTAATTCATCAAAAAAGCATGGAAACTGATTTTTATCACTCTCAATAATTACTTGATATAATTTTGTAATAGATAAAGTCATCCATATCAAGGAATAAAATTGATAGCTAATTACATATGTGCAACACCTCATCAACCTAATTTCTTCTATTGTTTAAATTCCTATTGTAGTGATGGTACCAGGTCAAGAGACCCTTGTGTTATCCAAATAAATAAACAATATAGGTCATGCAACCAAAACATGGATTGGAAATTTTTGATATAAGGTTTATGGATCATTGATGAAGCTATGAGAATCTATGATAAGGTTCATACTTATCTAGATTCGATCCTACATTTTGGAAAATCTCTCGAGGTCAAAATAACCACTCTAGAAAAAAATTCTCCTGATATATGAGAACTTACATAAATGGGTTTCTTATATCTTGTCAAGAAAGGAATCTTATATTTTAATCGCTATGGACTTCACATTGAATGGTTAAATTTTCCAAGTTCAAAAAGATGGTTCTCAATTATGTCGAGTAGAATTTTATGGTGTGAAAGACAAGGTAAAATCAATGATGTTTGCAATCCATGACTTTTTCATATATACCTTACAATTTCATTGGATATCACAATCAAACAAGATTTATGCAATACCTCAAAAAGTAATTGATTTATCTAGTCAAGAATCAATATGCTTCTTTAGCAAATTTTGGTCTTGATTCCCTTGACAAACTTGTCAAACTCTGAAATCTATTCACCAACATGGAAGAGAGAATGGTGGAGTTTTATATGGTTCCTGGTAGGATTTTGTAAATGTAAGTCATCTATGAGACTTTCCTTTGCCATCACTACTTTCATGATGATTTGAGAATGATGGAATCACTCAAGAAATTTAAGAGATTTAAGATGGAAAGATGTGTAGACCCAAGATTTTTAAAATGATGTTTCAATTTTTGATGAGGTTTCCCTTGGTAATCAATTATTTCATTTCTTTTATAATCGAGATAGGTGGATTCTTGGCACAATGGATAAGGCACTAATCCTAGGTGTTATGTTTGAATCCATGTGTCAATGTTTTGTCTATGTGTTTCCATGTCACTTTCTAGTGGGGTCCACATGTACTCACTTATTTAAGATATTTGAAATAATTTATTTAAGTCACCTGAATCATAAAGTTATTTTAATAAAGTGACTTTACTTTATTAAAATAAATTTAATTAATTAAAGTGACTTAATTAATTCCTAATGTGATGTCATAAAAAACAAACTACTTTGTAACAAATTTTGGGTTATAAAAGGAAGTTAGAGCTCATTTGTAGAGGAATTTTGGGAAAAGGAAAATATTATTTGTAGAGAGAAATAATAAGAAAATTTGTGTTCTTGTGTGAAGAGAAATAAAGGAGCATTTATGGAGAACTTTGTGTCTTGTACTTGTTTCTTTTCTTAAGAATTTATTACTCTTATGTTTAATGAATGTGAAATATCTTGCTCTCTATGGATTCTATATCTTTTATTTAATTGTCATTCACTATGTTAGTTTCTAAAGTGAATTTAGGTTTATGATCTAAGTTTACTTAATATTACATGTGTTAGGAATATCCTTAGTTTAGTGCATAACATAGGTATTCATATTTACTTTTGGTAATTGGGTAAATGTAAAATGTAATTGTTAGTGGTGGTTAGTATGTGGTAAGTTAGTAAGTTAAATAATAAAACAAATAATTTGTTTTATTATTATATGGGTGAGTGGTTAAACCATACGGGTGTACGGTTTTATATGTATACAAATGTTGTTGGAGATTTTTTATGAGAAGACTCTGTATAGATGGAGTGCTTCCATTATAATTATATCATGGATGATTTGAATAAACAATATATTACTCCGGTGTTTTTGTTTAATCTTGCTCATTTAATATTAGTGGTATTAGAGTAGGTATGGATCAATAAGAATTTGTGAGGTGTAGTAGTTATTTTTATCATTAAAAATTCTCTAGCTCTAGAAAAAATGTGCATCACGCCCAACCTATAGCTCAATGGAAGCATGGATATTAAAAAAACGTTTAAATTGCAATAAAAGGTTTCTATTTTTTTATTTAAAAATACTACTTTAATTACATATTCCACAAAAACCCAGATACCAAATTGTAGGAAAGTTTTTGCATTTTGTTATTTATATTCTGAGCATGTTTTGTAAAATAATTATAAAAACCCAGATTTTGGTTGCGCAAAAAAATGTAAATCATTAACGACAACTTATAGATATATTGTTTCATGTATTATATCTGCCAAGGTATTGATCTACATGATTTGAATATCGGTAAGTTCTCTATTATTTCTTCTAATCAATGGATACACTAGAAATTTTGGTAGATAAATTCAATGGAATTAACTTTCATACATGGAAAGTGAAAATTAAAATGCAACTCATGAATAAGAATTTGTGGAGGATTGTTTAAATGGGAAAGAAAAATTACCATCAGATGTAACAAAAGTATTAGAATGGAAAACAAGAGATGATAAAGCCAAATCCATTATAGGCTTAGCTATTTTAGATATTGAATTACACTATGTTGATCTTGAGAAATCATCAAAGGAAATGTGGGATAATCTAAATAAGTTATTTGGTGCAAAAGAGGTCAATGTAAATTTTTCTTTAAAACTTCAGTTGTTTAGATTCAAAATGGATGATGGAGTCACCATGTCTAGTCATATTAATGATTTCAGATATCTCACTAGATATTAGCAAGAAATTAGTGCTCTATTAATGATGATGATGCAAAAGCCATATTAATGAATATTTTTCCTCCCAAGTATAGTAATGTAGTGTTTACACTTGGTCAAATGTCTTCTAAAACTCTAGAGGACATGATTTCAGCTCTCCTAGCTAAAGAAAAGAGAACCAAAGAAGACACAGATGAAGAAAAATCTCTATACAGTAGAAATAAGTATAAGAAATTTTCCAAAAATGAAGGAAAAGTTGAATGCTACTACTACAAAAAGTAGGGGCAAACTTCTTTATTATTATGTAAAGCTCATGCTTGAGATATGCTAAGTGGGAACATTGGAAATGAATCCAATATAGCACGGAGAGATGAAGAATCATCGGGAGAAGAGGAACTGAACTAGACAAATGTGGATACGTGTCTAAAGAATTCTTGTATTAAGAAGTCTTTTGTTGGAGGCTGGAGGATACATGAGGATGGAGGAAAATCAACATCCTCTCATCGGTTGCATGCAATGATGGGGCCACTTCTACTATGGTGACATGTGTGAGTGCGTGTTTATTTTAGTGTGATGTTTTCAAAATAAATGTGTTATTGGAACTTCACATTGTGGGGGAGGGAGGGGAATGACACAATGCTTTAGTTTGTATGTGTGGATTGTTATGGATTCCAAAGTAATCTCTTGAAGGTGAAGATATGATGAGGGCCGAAGGATGCACTGGCACATCATGATATGGTTGTAGGTAAACCATTTGAAAACCTTCACCCCTTTGTGGTTTGTGGTCAGCCAATGGAAAACCACCTCACTCTTAGTTTTTGGTTAACCGATGGAAAACCAACTTGTGGTTTGTGATAATCCAAAAGAAAATCACATGATCATGAAATCAGGTGCAGTGTAGTATGGAGGTTTTCCCCATGTTCGCACTAGGGGAGGATGTTAGGAATATCCTTAGTTTAGTGCATAACATAGGTATTCATATTTATTGTTGGTAATTGGGTAAATGTAAAATGTAATTGTTAGTGGTGGTGGTTAGTTAGTAAGTTAAATAATAAAACAAATAGTTTGTTTTATTATTATATTCATGAGTGGTTAAAACCATACGGGTGTATGGTTGTATATGTATATAAGTGTTGTTGGAGATTTTTTTATGATAAGACTCCTATATATATGGAGTGTTTCCTTTGTAATTTTATCCTAGATGATTTGAATAAATAATATATTACTCTGGTGTTTTTTTAATCTTTCTCATTTAATATTAGCATGCACCCTTCCTTACTTCTTGATTCACTTTGTCACACTTCTCTTTCCTTCATCTCCTTTTTCTTATCCACTTCCTTTCTTCCCATAAACCCAAAAAACCCCAAATACAATTTTGAATGTATATTTATTTATACCATTTTTGTTTTCAATAAGGAAACATCACCCATCATTGAGGAGGACTATGCCCCTTTATACTATTTTTATATTTTTCCCACATTCAAAACCACATGCCAACAATTTTGATCTAATGTTAGAACTCCAATATCTATAAATTTTAATAAATGGGTGTATTGTAAGTGAAACCAAACTATAAATATCCATGTACCTTATCTATACCACAAAAAACAAGAACATACTTATTAAATAAAAATTAAACTTTACTCCCCATGTGTTTTGAATCCTTGATCTTATAACCGTATACATATAACACTCAAAAACCAAACTTTATTATTTTAAGATATCTTTTTAAAAGTTATGTTCACCTTAGAATCAACATGTAAAAGGTGTGTATGAGCTCCCCTTCTCATTTTTATTACTTAAACATGCACCTTTGTGCTTAGAGATGTCATAACAATACTTAAGATTCTATATATATTTTATATATATATATATGGTAAAAATAGAGTTTTGGAAGGGTCCCTACCTTGTTACAACATGAATCATCAATCTAGATATAGCCATAAAGATCTCAAGAAACCAAAAAGAACTAAATATCATAAAATAGCTGGAAAAAGAATAGAAATCTTCACAAAACCAGCAAGAGAAAAACACATAACCAAAAAATCCTGCATGTAGAAAAAACCTACAAGAAAACCAAACACAGAAAAAAACAAAGAAAGAGGCCTCTACTAGGGTAGTATTCCATCCTGAGGCACCTCATTTCTGAATTTTCCTTTTGCTATTAATGAAATTTAATATCTAGGAGGGTGTAACAATTTTCAACCAAATGTTGAAGCCTATCAGATTTCACTATGATATTAGCACACAAATTTGCAACCTTATTTCCTTCTCTAAAGGTGTGAGATATTTTGTATCTTGGGAAATTATTAAGAATGTTGATGGAGTCTTTAATGATTTTGTTGATTGTCTAACTGGAGGGGGAATTACCTTGCAAACAATTTATAATTTTCATGGAGTCCTCTTCGACCCAGATGTTTGAGATATTAAGGGATTCGGCGAGTTGGATTCCCCATGAAGCAACTAAAGCCTCGGTGTAATGATTAATTTGGATTCCCATAGACCCAACATAGGTAGTAATGAGTTCACCTTTATTATTTATGATGACTTCTCCTCTCCCTTATCTACTTGGGTTACCTATAGTTTGCCCCATCAAAATTAATCTTGTTCCAACCTTCCTCAATCCTAGCGACTTTAGAAATTTGTTTCTTAGGCTCATGAGTGAGTTGTAAGTGCCACTTATTTATAAATTTGATGTTAGAGTCTTTCAAGATTGCTTTTACACTTTAAAGTTCTTAGTTATCAATCTAATCATATTTTTGAAGACAATCTCCTAATTTAATACTATGTGGGGAAGAGTTAAATTCCATAAGATCTTGGTGAAACATTTTTGTGTGATAGTACCAGCTTTCTTTAAAATCTTGTACTAAGCTCAGATGAACCCATTTTTTCAAGGATGAGACCCCATTGGTTGAAAGAAAATTAACAATGTATGAAGAGGTGATCAATAGTTTCCTTCT
Organism: Taxus wallichiana var. yunnanensis; assembly: GCA_018340775.1. Lineage (NCBI taxonomy): Eukaryota > Viridiplantae > Streptophyta > Pinopsida > Cupressales > Taxaceae > Taxus > Taxus wallichiana. The sequence continues at coordinate 683,397,429 of CM031237.1, forward strand.
CTTCTTTGCAAAGAATACACCTCTTAATAATAATGTGTCCTTTCTTTCGAAGGTTTTCAACTGTGAGTATCTTGTTTTGTAAAGTAAGGCATCAAAATAAATTAACCTTAGGAGTCATATCTTTACACCAAACTTTCTCCCAATAAATGGGAGGATTGGGTGGTGTATTATGACTATTGTATCATGATTTAACGCTATAATTTCCATCTCTCATGTCCTTCCAAACAAGTTCATCCTCAACCTTTTTGTTAGGGATATAAATGTTAGCAATATTTTTGGATTAGAGAGAGGTTGTCTCTTTCCAAATCATTTAATTCCTCAAGAGATAGTCTTCTCTAAGTGGTTATTCAATTTTTGTCTTCAAGGTAACCACTTATCTTCTACCCATACGTCAATCTTAGCTTATTTATCTTATTTTAAAGGTCTACCCTCTATCACTGATCAAGTTCCAAGTTCTAATTGTCTTCCCAAAACTTGATCTTGTTGTCATTTGCGAGGTCCCATCTCGATGCCCTTGGTGATAATCTTCCTTATTTTGATTGGGGAGTTCCAAAAATGGGAATCTATAGGTAAATCCATAGAATAAGTGAACTTTGCAATAAAATTATCTTGTAAATATATGTTTTTTATTATGCAGCACTAATTTGATTCTTCCTTGAGAAATTTCCATCCCATTTTTGCAAGAAGGGCATTATTCATTTGGTTGATATTTCTTATTCCTAGCCCATCATGAGATTTCAGCTTGCAAACTTTTTCACATGAAACTAAATGTATTATGTTATATTCTTATACACCTACCCATAAGAATATCTTCTAGATATTTTCTATCAAATCAATCATCTTTTGGGGCATTTTAAAAAGAGAGAGGAGGTAGACCAGAATATTTTGAAGAGTGATTTTAATCAAAGTAACTTTTCCATGACTAGATAACACCACTCCCTTCCAACCTACTAGTTTAGAATGAAACCTATCAAGGAGTGGATTCCATAAAGAGATTGAAAATATTCTCTTGAACATAGGCATCCCAAAATAAGTGGTTGTCATATTTTTAATCACACATCCCAAGATTTTAGCAATTTTATTTTTTCATTCTTTAGAAGTATTTATGAAAACCAAAAAAATTACCATAATTGATGAGTTGAATTGAGGCTTCTTCATAGAAATTTAACAAAAATTTGAATTTTTTTCTTCCTTGACTAAATAAATAGAGAAGAGAATGGTGTTTTTCACAAATTTCTAATGAGAAACTAAGAGCCTCTTTAATGAGGGATTGAACCCATGAAGTTCTCCTACTTCGGTGTAGTTTTTATAGCTCTATGAAGCTTTCTGCCATTCTAATAAATAGGATTGGTAAGATAGGATCACCCTGCCTCATTCCTCTTGTCTTTACAAAAAAATATAGTAGTAGTGCCATTTAAAAGGATGGAGAACATGGGGTTCGAAATGCACTCTCTAATTAGTTTCTTGAAGTGAGGGTTAAAGCCAATTTTCTCCAAAACTCTATCAAGGAATTCCCATGAGACCCTGTCAAACGCTTTGTTCATATCAAGCTTGATGGCCATACTTGGTTTCTTTCTTTTATCCATGGAATGTAGAGTTTCATGTACCAAAACTATACCATCTTGTATTTTTCTTTCCCTGAAAAATCGACTTGTTGCCAAGAAATGATACTCTTGAGGAAAGGTTGCATTCTAGACACAATAGTCTTCGTAAGGATTTTATATATAGTGTTTGAAAGACTTATTGGCTAGAATTCCTTGAATTCTTTAGCTCAAATATTTTAGGAATCAACACTATAAATTTTTTAGTTACCTTCTTTAGAAGTTTTCCATCTTAAAGAATTCCTTTATTGCATTGAGAAAATTAGTTTTACAGACTTCCCAATAAATTTATAAAAACAAGTTGGGAATCCATCTGGCCCGGGGGATTTTTATCCTTCGAAATAAAAGACAATATTTTTTAATTCGTTAATATCAACTGAATTCATAATCTTATTTAGATCCTATTATATATCATCGCAATGGGGGATGAAGTTCAACAAAAAATTGGAGTTGTTTTCATTTTCTTGGTCCTCTTAAGCAAGAAGTTTTTGTAAAATCCTATAGCCTCTTTCTTAATTAATACCATATATTTTCTTTCCTACCCTAAACTATCAATAATAGATCTTATTTTATTGTGAATTTTTTCTTCATGGTATTCAGGTGGAAGAACTTTGTATTTCTATCCCCTTCCTTTAGCGAAATTGTTCTTTATTTCTATCTCTAGTGTATCTCTTCATATATTTTGAAATTATACAGTTCACTAAGGAGCTCCTCTTCCTTGTAGTAATCATTTACATCCATTCCAATATTTTACACTTTATGTTCTAAAAGTTCCATCTCCTTGGTTAGTTTCTTTTTTCTGAAATATATTTCCAAAGACTATTTTATTCCATATTTTGGCGTTCCTCTTGACATTCTTAAGTTTCTGGACCAAAATGAACATGGTTGATCCCTTTTTTTGTTTTCCACCATTCTTGAACTCTGTTGTAAAATTATGGGTGTTTATTCCACATTTTTTGAATCTAAAAGGATAAGGTGAGATTTTTCCTTTTTCTTCCAGGACTTAGAACTAAAGGATTGCAATCAGAGCCTATTTTAGGGAGATCTGAAAGATAGAAATCTTGGGTAGAAAACCAATCATCTAAGACAAACACTCTGTCTATTTAACCATGATTAGATTTTCTCCCAATATCCTATTTCTCCATGTGTATCTAATCCTTCTTAATTCAATATCCATAAAGGAGTTATGAGCAATGAAATCAACAAAGTGCTCTATGCTAGCAATAAACTCTTGATTACCACCTTTCTTTTTCAGCCATAGATAGTGGAGTTTGAAATCTCCTAAAACAATCCAATCAAAATTACTACAATTGTTTCTAAAAGTACTTACCTCTATCCAAATTTTCTTTCTTTCTTTATCAAAAATAGGGGTGTAGATGTTGGTGGATCCAATTTTTGTTTCTTTGTTGAGATGTGAACAATATAGCTAGATGATTAGGGGACTTAAATATGATTCCCCCTTTAACAATATTGTTATCCTAGAGAACTGAAATTCCCCCTGAAGCATCATTTGAGCTTACACAACTAATTTCCACATTTCTCCAAATTTTATGACCCAAATAGTTTAAAATTTTCAACATCCATCTTTGTTTCTTGAAGTACCAGAATAGTAGGTTTGTGATTCTCAATGAAATCTTTGAGTATCCTTTGTTTGATTGTATTGTTTAGTCCTCTTACATCCAGGGTAATGACTTTCATTTAAATTCTTGTATTTTTTAGATCCCTTAAGATTCAATGTTCTTTTCATACATGTTTAAATTTCCATCTCTGTTGTTTTCCTTTTCTCTTATTTACCATATGGTTTTCCTCTATTTTCTATTCCCCCACATCAGCTTTCTTTTTTATTTTAGATGATGAAAAATCTTGAGTTTTGTTTTTCCCTCTTATAGGAATCACTATCACCTTGAACTTTTCCATACTTGGGTAATCCTCCATGATTAGCCCTTGGCACACCTCTACTTATTATTCTACGGTTTCTTACGTGTGTCTATCCCTCTTATGTATCCTTATTCTTATGAGTCTTATAAATGATCTTCCAAGGTTCTTGAAACTTCCTGAATCTTTTCTTTTACTCATCTTTTCTCTTGAATCTCTACAAAAAAATTCTCTTTGATATAATTTATTTACATTTGTAATGTCTCCTTTTCCTCTATTTCTATATGTGGTATGATAAGCTCATTTATCTGGGTTTTCTCAAAATACTCTTCTTCCTCTGAAGGATCTTTCTCATGTGTTCCAAGACATGTGAAAGGATTTTCCTTTTCCATGAACTAGTCTTATTTAGTTTTTTTGGTTTCCTTGTCTTGAAATTTAGTTGTGTCCTCTCTTGAGAGCGTTTACCTCATTTTCTTCTCTTTCCATTCCATCTTTTTTTGTTTCCTTTGTGTATCCCTCATGTATATTTTTTAGAAAGATTTGACATTGTGTTCCACTTTGTTACACATTTTACATCTAGCTATAGATTTCTCATATTCGAAATTTTCTTCTAGCCACCTATCTTTGAAACAAATCCTGGAGAAATCCATTCTTGAAACAGATCTGGAGAAATCTAGTCTTTTTCTAGCCTTATTTACTCCATCGAATTCCACTAGTGATCCTAGGTACTTTGTTATTCTTGTCAAAAATCATCTTCCCATAACTCGAGAGGTATTCTTGGGAGTTTGAACCAAAGGGGCATGACATTTATATTATATTTCTTTGGATCAAATTCTAGATTCCATATTTTCAAGAAAAGCTCCATGGTCCCAGAACCATGGCCCTTCAATTAGTGCATAAGTACTGAGTCTTCCATGGTGTTGAAATGAACAAGAAAAAGACATTTTGTCAACAAGGAGATTTCCATGTTACCATTAGGCTTCCATTTTCTGCATGCCCATATCCTAATGACATCCACATTGGGTCTAGGTCCATGTAATTTCTGATAATGCTAAGTCATTTCTCTGTATAGATTTATCTATGATCATGTCCGAGAACTATGAAATGGTGTCCGCTCTTAGAGATATGATGTGTTAATTTTATTTCTCTCATACATTTTTTTAGAACTTATTTGAAGCATGTCCCTAATGTAGTTTGAATATTGGTCGCATGAGGAAACCACTTTACATTGTGACGATTTGGAATCACCTTTTATTTAGTGCCTACATACTAATAAATCATGTCCTTCCACCTACAAACTCTTCATTTTTTGCAGTGATAATTATGAGCCATAATTAGTTTCACATGACCTCCTTATGACATTTTTTCTACACCAATTTTGGAGCCACTTTATATTATGATGCTTAAACATAAATTTTCATATTTCACCAACTTTCTCCAAAATAGTTCCTCTAAAATGAGTGTTGTTTACTATATTTCAGTTATGTTAATTTCCCTCCATTCTCACCATATAGTGTATTTAATAAATACATTCTTGGTTGGTTGTGGTGTAGACAAGGTATAAGGAATTTTATGGTCTATTTTCACTTGCAATATATACATTTATTAAAATTTAGAGATAAGGAGTTCCAAACATTATATCTATATTCATACACACTAAAAAAATATATAAGCCTGTGTATACACCTAATTTTCACTTTTCATCTTTCATACATGTTACTAACAATTTATTTGTGTAGATAAGGGTCACTAATGCATCTATTTATAGAGTGGGTGCCTTAAGGGGCCTATTGGGAATGGGGAATGGTTATTCATGTAACCATTATGGGTTAGAGATAGTACATCTGAGAGAGTGTCGCTATTTTTTCTTATCCTTAGTTTTCCTTTCACTAGTTATCCTTGTCCTCCTAGGTCTCACACATATTGCATTCATAATTTCTTACTTGCATCTTATCACTTTGCACCTTGTTTATCCATATTCATGATCCATGACATATTTCCTCTTTTCATTACCTTTTTCTTGACACCATCATTCACGGGTGATGGTTTTGGTGTCATATTTTCCTTGGTTGATGGCATCTGATTCTTATATATACACACCTCATTTGAAACTAAAAATAAAGGAAGATAGAATCATTCAAACTACCATCTTCTATGTTATTTTTGTGCCATCTTCTCATTTACTTGCCTAGCTCTTGGTTCATCTTACACTTTACTTGGATTGGATTGGAATACTCTTCTTCTTGGATGGTTTTCTTTCACTATTAGGTCACCTATAGTGATTCTAGGATAGGAACAGTGTTCCCCTTCTCCACCTAATAGTGATTCTCTCTTTGTGCCTTACTTCTCTAGAGAGATAGATGCATTGATGACCACCCTACATGTACAAGGTGATTTCTCTAACCATATTTTTTCATTTTTCATAGATAAGTTCATCTCTTTCCCTCATTGTGTTATGTTAGCTTAGTATTACATATGCTTAAATGCTAGTTAGCATACAATCTTATTTATGATCAGCTCCTTAGCTATCATTACTTTAATTTTAGTTATATTATGCATGTTTGTTCCATTATTTTGATATATACCTCTCCACACCCAACTACCGATATCTTAGTAGGGTTCTCTCCTCTATCTTGACTGCAGGACTTGGAAACCCTAGGTTGACCTAGTGTAGGGATTACTACCCTCTAGATATGTGACCATAGCACTAATATTAGCCCCTTTAAATCTACCTAATGTATGTTGGTTCATGTGTGTTTACTACTCATTGCCTTGATACCCTTGTAGAATGGATGATTTAGGAGTGCAAGTTATTGAGACACATTCTTGGCCCACCATATATCTATGATGGTGAACCTGACATGAATCTAAAAGACCTTCTAATCAAGTACAACTCATTAAAAGCACCCACCTTTAAATTTGACTTCATCTAAGCATCCAAACACCAAAATATCTTAAAAACATGCTTGCATAGACACCATCACCCATGGGCGATCTATCTATTCTATTTTATCTTTTGAACTCCTTTGGCCCCTATATGCGAGACCTATTTTACACGATTGATCTATTTATCTTCACAAACCTACTCTAGTACACCTTTGGCCCCTATGTACATTTTTCTATATGGTTGATTATGTTTGTAGCCTTCATTTTTAGACCTTTTATCAACCAGATCATCACTCCATCATGGAGTATCTAGGCTTAGGGTCCTTTGACTCTGTTGTGTAGACATTTCCATAATCATATCATCCTAAAGCTAAGTTTCCCTTTTGTATGGATTTTTGTGTCATAAGAGCACCTAGAAAGAAGCCTTATACCCACCGTAATGGCCCACATGAGGATGAAGAAGAAGAAAACCAAAATGATGAAAATTTTAATCATCCTCCTAAAATTTAGAAATTTCTATCTTAATTAACTCAATATAAAAATGAATTAGAATAAATGCTTAGGAAGGGTATTCTTGACTTAGTTTCTAACAACTTAACAATATGGTATAAAAGGGAAAGCTACTAAAATAGGTTCATATGAGAATGCCTCTAATTCGACCCTACCAATCTCATTCTCCAACTTATTAATAAGATGAGCCAACAACAATATACTACTACAGCTCAATTCCTCCAAATGCAAGCCAACATGGCTCAATTAGTCAACCACCCTACAATGGGATCTTGGGGCACCACACCCCCTCCTTTTCCAAATGGGCCTAATAGGGTGCCCATCACATAACCCCTATCAAAACAAAGTATTGAGAGAATTCCAACAAGATCCTTTAGCACCTTATATTGATATCATGGATATTGGTGGCATTTTCCTTCTATCTCTTATATGATAGGCCTACTAGATCCCCCCTTCATATCAAGGCCTTTGGTAATATTTACAAAGAGTGGATTAGAACCAATTCATACACTTGCCACAAAATCCTAGCTAAAACACTCACTAGAGATGCTTTGGATTGGTACCATACTTTTCCTCCTAACTCCATAGTTGAGCTAGAGTCCCTAGTGAAATCCCTAGTGAATGAATTCCAATATCATGATCCATCAAATAATAATATCAATGTTTTCATCAATTTCCAAAAATATTAAAATGAATGAGTGTAAGCTTTCATTAAGTGTTGGAATACCCTATCCACATGAGTATAACATAACATGCCTAATGATAGCCTTTTCCAACTTTTTCTTACGAGCTCTTGAACCTCACCTTTAATACAAGGTGAGGTCATTTTCTCCTACTTCCCTAGATGAGGCCTTTGAACAAGCAAAAAGGAAATATTATCTCATGAGGAATTTGAGAAATATCCTCCTAAGACACAAGACTAAAAACAAGTCAAATCCTTCAATGTTCTTAAAAAAAGAATGCATGAATAATGATGGAGTCTCAGATACTCTTCCTCTTGTTTCTTATTTGAATAGGATTGTTTTCAACATTGACCAAAAACCTAATAACAACAAGATTCAACCTAACTATCATCAACCATTGAGTAAGGAAGATTTTAAATGTCACTTACCTAATCCATTTCATGAGATCTTGGATCCTTCGAGTTATTCCTCATTGACATGATGAGAGTAAGTTTTTGGTGGCATGCTAATTGGGGTCATTCACATGAAAATTATTGTCACTAAAAATGAATGAATGTCATCTTCTTCTTATATCTCCACTTTGACTATGATGCCATCACTCGCGAGTGTTTGACTGAAGAATTCAAAGCTCATGATGTAACTCAACAAAAGGATCTACCATGAAGTTATCAACCATGTTAATGAAAAAATAAATTTTCTCTAATCTTATGCCTAATCATGATGTCATTCTAAAAGTTCTAATAAGAAATTAAAATGTAAGGCTAATGTAGTTGACATGGATTATCCTCCTCCTAAAAAATATTTAATTAATGATGTAAAACATGTCATAGCTTATATGTAGAACTAGAATACCTTGTAGCATTCCATCCTCGAACTCACATGGTCATATATCCTTTTGTACCCCAAAATCAGGAGCTTTATCAACAAAAATCTACCTCCTCCAGATATCATCGGCCCCTATGGAAATCCTTCTACATGGTTGATGGTGTATGAATCTGCATTTATGGCCACATACACCATAGTCCCATATGAAAATGAAACTTGTAGGGCTAATGGTTTAGGAACTGAGAAAAAAATATTTTTATAAGTTTCTTTAATTACCCCTACTCCTTTTGGATCTGTTTCTGAGGACTCCCAACACTCTCAGCCTATTGCATAGTCTAGTCATGACAAGTGGGATCATCTTGAAGAACTTTCCCAAATTCTTGGTCTATTTCCCTTCTTAGAGCTCATGTATATGTCACCTCACCATCGTGAGTGTCTCATGACTACAATGTTTGACATGAACATTCATTTTCCTCCCTCTTTGGGAAAAGTCCCACATTGCATGGCTTAGAGGAAAGCATTTCCAACAATGTGAGGAAATCTCTCCATTCATAATGATCTCATCATGGATGCTCACTCTTGCATTCATTTTCCTAGGGCTTCTATGATCCCAAATTATCTCTTACTTCATGTAGATGATCTACCTCTCTTCATTTCATTCCATATTGGTCACACTGGTCAAGTCAAGCGTACTCTCATTGATGAGGGATCAAGGAACATGTGTGGCCTCATTATATTTCATTAAGGCTCTTGTCTATTCAATCAATAACTTAAAATCTACATGAACCACTTGTCAAGGATACGACCACCAATAGATGTCACCTATGGGGTGTATTTGGTTACCTATCACTATTCCCCCTAGGATTGTTACATCAAATTTATGGTCTTCAATTTTCCTCTATCTTATAATATTCTCCTAGGGCAGCCTTAGACTCATCGTATGTGCACCATTACTTCTTTTGGCATTTCATTGTGTAAAGTTCACTCACAAGGATCTATTTATAAGATTCAAGGGGACACTAACCCTTGGAACTATGATACACTTCAATAAAAGGGGACATACAAACTCCCACACTTGATGAACTATCTCCTATGCTATTTTAGGAATATCAAAGTTTTAACTACCCTATAAATACTCTTCACGACAATTTGGTCATCTGAGGTTGGTCAAGTGGCATAGCCTCCCAATCTCTTAGATTTAGATGATGATGATCCCAATGAGGTCACACTTAGTATCAATACTTTTTCTTACTAAAATTATCATATCTCAATTTCATCCTTCCTTGTGGCCTTGTAAAAGGATCCTTTGATTCCGTAGTCATCTCATGTACTCTGTAGCTCCCATGGGATCATGTGGTCCAACTAGAGACCATAGTTTATTCTTGTGTGGTGGATGCTTCCACATCAAATTATGAAAATGGTTACATTTTAGACAACCCTCACCTAGCTAGATATACCCATATTTGTGATCATCGGAAGGTTTGTGTTATCAAAACCCTCACACCAAATTTTCTCAAGATGTAAATGTCATCCTAGTATAAGAGGAACCTTTAAACACAGTTGATACTTCTTCCCCCACCGATTTCTAAGCCTTAGATTTCTCCACTGACTACACCTTCACACACCACCATCAAATTATCCAACCCATTTTCCCTAATGAAGTCGGATGATCGGGTTGTTGGTTTTGACTACAAAGCTGATGACCTCATGGGTGATGATCCTATTTATTGTGCCTTTATGACTAGGTGATGCACTACTCCATTAATGTCATATTCACCCATTACGTAGGTTCCCTTATCAGACACTCTCACTATCCCTCTGTAGCCTATGAGACCTCTCCCCTACCTCTTGCCCTTATGGCTCCTCAGTCTTCTATGACCGATTTGTATTGCACATGGCACGAGGCTCGGGCTTGATTTTCTGATTATATATCCTATTGATGCCACATAAATAAATTGAAGCTAAGGTCAAACGTGACCAAACCAAAAAGGCTACAAACCTTTCACTTCCTCTCCCTTATTTGTATCTCATCATGGGTATTATGTGCACACCAACATTGACTTTCAGGTTCTACATACAAGGTATCATTCCTAACACTTCCACGTAATCAAAATCATAGATTTGATTCCTCTCGGAACCAACCACCTTCCCCTAGACTGACTAGACCACAACCTACTTATGGACCACCACCTCACCTAATCCTCATTCCACTATGTATGTTGTTCGGCATGATATTCTCACCTGACTTGAGGATAGGATAGATGAGACTTTATTTGTCATGTGGTCTAAATTTCATCAAGAAGTCGTTATTACACAACATTCCATCAAGGATATTTTTACATGTGCTACAAGAACACATCTTTAATAAGCCAATGACATTGTTTACGATACATTTTGATATTTTTTACCTCCTGGATAGTTATCTATAGTACCTTGATTACATGTATTTTCCTTCTTTGGCCTAATCCCTCACTTTTTCTTGGGATCTCGGCCCCCACTTGGGTTTTTACACAACACCTTCTTTCCTTCTCATGGGCTCTCAATCCCCCTTTTTTATCACACTATCTCGAATATCTTGTTACATCCTTGTTTGGGTTGTTCTCTCCACTTGGATTTATCACCATGATACCTTAATTTCTCCTACTATTGAACTTCCTTGGTCCCAAACTCTCCCTATTTTGGCTTTGATTTCGCCTCAATATTTCCTATATTAGATCACTATGGTATTTTGTACATTCTTGTTTAGGCCTATGGCCTTGCTTGGATTTATATACCCAATTTCTCCCAACATCCTATCATTGGATGTCTTGTACTTGTTCCTCCTCTTGGATTTTCACATCACATGGCTTGTGTTAGACTTACCATTACCCTTCTTATTATATTTACCTATGTAATCACATTATCATTATTCTTTTAGTCATTTTTACACTCACCACAAAGGAAAAAAATCCCATGTGCGTCGGCCTATCACCCGGTAGTATTTGCTGGTGTTCACCTAAGGCACACATGGGTGTGAGTGTCTCTTTTATGTGAGTTAAGTGGGAAACCATCATCTATGTCATGAACTTAATGAATAAAAGTGGAAATGAGACATACAATCATCATAGGGATCGGAGAATGGCTCTAGACAAATGTATTCATTCAAAACAAAGGTACTTACGGATAACGAGATAGAACTACAATAGAAAGGAAAATACATAAGGATTTACATCTACTCCATAACATCCATGAACAAAATGAAAAGATATAGATATGAACTGAATCAATTACACTCATACTCATTCATGTTTATAAACTCATTACATTCAATGGATCCATTAGAATACCACAACTTGATCAGATCCAAAGTCATGCATCACAGTAGGGATCGTGTCCTTCATCCATACAAAGAAAAATTTACAACCCAGACCCCTTAATACATTACTCCTTTATATAGCCTCTACCCAATCCCACAGATTTCTCACAGTATTTCTGCAAAGCTCCACTCCCTATAATCTCCTCTCCTTTCTATCTGATCTCTCCCTCGTCTATCTGATCTATATCTATTTTTCTCCTATGGGAGCTTGCATATATAGGCATCACAAAGTGCCAACTCATCCTTCTATGGCCTCAGATCTGATGCCAAGTGTCTAAATGTGGTCCTGCATGGTAGCATGCTTCCCCAGGCCTGAGCTCTCCACTTTTTGCCATGATGTCTTCTAGAACCTTCTATCACAGGGCATATTCCTTTCATGGGCATCACAGTTGTCAGGCTAGCACCTTATCCACTCCATATGCGTAGTCGGGTCACGTTTTTCTGCATCCCACCCAAAATTCCCAATATGGAAAAGTCTTGAAACCTTGGCTCTATCCACGCGTGCACCATGGTTTTCTTAAACCCTTCCTTAAACTGTGTCCATGCACGCCTTCTCCTTGTGTGCCCTTCTTCAACTAGGCCTTGCATGCCTACATACCTTTGTGTACTTAGCCACTATTTTGGGGTCCCAACATCACCCCACACTACGCCTGTTCTCCGTCTGTGGGAACACTTCTCCAAAAGAATTACAGTATGTTCTAGAAGAATAAAATAATTTTGGAAGAGTAAGAATAAGGGGATGAAGGAATGGGAAAGAATAAAAGAATGGAAGGGTAATTATTGCTGCAAAAGGAGTGGGAAGTCCCTCTTTAGGTCGGCCTCTAGCTTGTTCTAGGCATCTACTTCATTTTGTGCTCTCTGACAGAGGTCACCTGACTAGGGTGCTTACCTCCCCAAAACTTAGTCCATCTCCTTGAGTGTTCATAGTGTCAACAATTTTCTCCAACTCCTTGCTCATGTCTTCAAGTGCATCCATCCTTCTAGTAATCTGTATGGGTATAGTTCCTTTAACGGTTTTTGATTAAACCCCTTAAGGTTTTAATGGCCTTGGATTTCTTTTCGACCTTGGCAAGGATTATGTCCCTCTCTTCCCTATTTCCCTTATTATTCTCTTGAAAACTCCTTCATCTCTACTTCATGAGTGGTGACCAAGATGCTCACCACTCTATCCTGTCTACACAATTATCATACATGGCCTCAACAGATTGGGTAGAAATCTTGACATCCACAAGTACCTTTCTATACTCAGTAATGATTTCTACCACCTTCAATTTGTCCTCCCTCTCCAAGCATGCTGCCACTTCTTCTACGGACTTTAGGGCCAACAGTTGTCTCTCCATGGTGAGGATGTGTGTCAGATCTTCTAAGCATTCAAGAGTGGATCCATACTTCTACGCGAGTGGCATTAGGTCTGGATACTTCAACATAATGGTGCTTGTGATAGTCTCCATATTTTTATATATTTCACGCACCTTTTCCTTCTCATCCCTTAGTTCGTGCTTCAGCTGCATGCACTGATCAACTCTTCTTGCTTCAAGCCCTTAGTTTTCTTAACCAGCTCCTCTTCCTTCTTTTCTATCTTTTCCTCTAGAAATCTTACTCTATCATTTCTTCCGAAGATCCTAGCCTTAGTCTTAATGTGACCTTGTTTCAATGCATTACATAACTGCTCATCCGAGAGCTGTTGGGCATTTACCAAGGGGTTTGTTCCCTTAGACTCCGGTACTGGTATGATTTCCCCTTGGTATATTTCAAACTCTAGCTCATCAATATGGGACTCAAATGCCCAAGAGAGCATCTTCCTTATCCTGGGGTACGTGCCCTCTTTGTCAAATGACTCCATAGCTAGAAGTTATTTCATGGGTACAGTGCTCTGGAAGTGCACACGTAGCACCTTCCTTTAGTCATCAACATAGCCCATGACCTGTCCTCATTCTGTATCAAGGATCTTCCCTCCGAGTGTGTGGATTTGGGGAAACTCACTGTTAAACTAGGATCTCCTCCCATATTGACTTGTTCTTTCTCAATGTTTTCCTCCTTGTCCCCTCCATCACTATGTCGCTATGTGCTCCAATTCTTGTTCTACCAAGGCCTTGATTATTTTCATTGCTTCTCTTTCTGCCACCTTTTTACTTGCTCCCATGTAAGGCTTGGAGTTTTCTACCTTTACGCACCAACCTCCTCACTTCTTCCCATGTCTTGGGCACCTTCCTTCTCCTAGCTATCCTTGAGCACATGAAAAGGAACTCCTGTTCTTCTTCTCCTCCCTCTTCTTAGAATCATGCATGCTGAAGACAAGTGGCTCTTGATCTCTTTTAGGATCATCTTCTTCATCGTCATCATCCTTTTCACCTATGTATTTCTCCAAGCTCTCTGTCTCCTCCAATTCAGCTTCCTCTTCTATCCTCTTCTTCTTTCTGAGAGGTGACTCTTCCGTAGGGGATCCAACCTTCTCTGCTTCCTCTAGTGACTTCTCCTTGGCGAGGGGTTTGCTCTGGCACCTCTTCTTCTGGGGTCTTCTCCTTTACCGGGGATTTCTTCCTACATGTATAGGTGCTAGGTTTGGTGCTTACTCTGGCATGCTTACTGGCTGGGAAGTCTGCACACTTGGTGCTTTTTCTTCTTCTCTCTCCCTTTTATTGAGTGTGGGATTTCTTCTACCCATGGGATCTTTAGGTATGGAGACATCATTCTCCAGGTATGTGCCTTTCTCAAATTTTGGCCTAATGCGGAGATATACACATGCTGCGAGACTTTCCTACAATTATTAGGGTCAGGGGTTTCATCATTCTTACTTCATGCACTACATACTTTTCCATGTACATGCACTTATTAGGGTAGACCAATGTCTGCACAACTCCCTGTGGTCCTGATCAACTTCACTAAGGTCAAACCTTAGTCTCTTTTCTTCTTTGAACTGTTAACTCCCACTTGGAAGTATTGGGCGGTGAAGGAGAACGGAGTTTACACCATGGGCTCATGGTTTCATCCACCAACTTGAATCTGCCTATGTAAAAGTGTTGGTACATAGAAAACTTAGCTTCTCCCGTTATAAGCACCGGTAGTTGTTATGGGATTCTCCACTCTTCCCGAACGCATCCCTTAAGTGCTTATACCACTTGTCCAGGTGCACCTTGTGGGAGGCTATCATTGTTTCACATGTATACTTTGAAAATATTTTCATGGGTGAGGGATCTTCAGCTGGATACTCCCAAACAAACTTGTTTCTTTGTGTCAAGCACTCCTATCTCTGAAAATACAATTTTTAGGAGGACATTTCCAAAGATTATCTTGTCTCCTTCTTTGTTTTGCTGATTATCTCATCTACAATGAAGGTCGATAAATTATAGATTATGCCCTCTGATATTTTCCTGCATACATTCAACTAGGCCTTATTCACATGTGTCCACCTTTCTTGATCATTTAACTTTGTGACTAGGCACATGACCATTCTCATGATGCAGGATCTGGGATTTCCACAATGTCAAAATACCTTGACCCCTTCTTGTAATCATATGCATGCAAATGTTGTTTTGATGGTGTCCTTGTCGCTTAGGTCATCATATATGTTGTCTCCCACGTAAATGAGGCCTGTAAACTTAGAAATTCAGCTGAGGGGTTATGCACATCTTGTGCCCCGTGAAGTAAAATTGGTCCTCATGCATGTGTGACATCAGCCAATGATAAAGGTGCACTCAGGCTTTCTAAAGTAGGGAAACTCATAGAGTTGTAATAACCCTACCTTCTCTAACTTCACTTTTACCTCATCACTATAGATGGGAAAACCCTCTAGTGTCCTTTTGTTTGTCAGGTGCACTAACTCCAATACCATTTCCTTCTCTGTTGTGCTTGTGCGATGGTTATAATCACTCACCACCATCTTTCTCAAATGGGATTCCCACTCCTTCCCAAGAAAAACCCCATCTGGGTACTACATTTCTACATACCACTCCTCATTCATGCTTGTGGTGGTTGTTGTTGGCTCTCTGCCCTTGCCCTTTGGCTTCTTGGGTGACATGGTTGGTTTCTTGGGTGCCATTTTCTAGGTCCTCTTATCACTTCAATCTCTTCTTGTTACTCTGCTCTTCCACTCCTTAAGATCTCAAACTTGTGAAGAAAACCTCTTAAACCCATGCCCTAGTTTTTCAAACCCTAGCTGGGATAATTCCTTCACAAGATGACACCTTCTCACAACTTCTCCTACACCCATGATATCCCTTCCTTCTGGTTCACAAATCCAAACTAGTTACTCACACTCAAACTCTTCAAATTTTTCTTCACATGGATCAGTTTTGGAAGCCCTAGTTTGCAAAGATGCAAAGCACTTCTTTCTTTGTATATGAAAAGTAAATAATGAAAGGCCTTGACCATCTATTTATAGTTTTTCCCGCTTTGTAACTTTAAATGCTACCTTACCTACCACCATATTTTAACACTTAATGTAGATTTTTCAAACAAACCTGACTTTAGCACTTTAACTCACATGCCCAACCTTGCGTGAAAAGTCTTCCAACCTTCTGGCATGTAACCAATCCATCTTGATATGAGACTCTTGTGCGCGTAACCAGCACCGAAGGCACTTCTTCTATCATGATTTTTCTCTCACCTACCTCTTGTTTGCTTAATGTGCTTCTTCTTCTCTTATACGTGGATCCCCAATGTAGCCTTATCCTAACACCAACCATCCTTTTTCACCTTTCCTTGCATGTACTTTCTTCATAGGGCCATTCAACCTAGGATTTCCAATGCATTCCTTCCTAGCACTTCATACTTCAATTTCTTCCACCTTACTCCACCCCACACTAAAATGATGTGTGGTCCTCTACGTAGTTACAAATTCAAAAAGTAATGAGATTACTAGTACCTAAGGCACAACACAAAACAACAATAAGAAAGGGAAACACAAGAAAGGAAAATGCATTAAAGAAAATCCTAAACTAACTAGAAATATTGCCTTATTTACAAACACCAAGAAGACTTATTTATAGTAGGGCTTTAGCCTACTCCCATTGAAGTGTCTTGAAATCTTGTCCCATCCAGTGCTTATAACTAGAACACACCCAAATCAAGGATGTATGAGATGGTGTAGGGACCCAACCAATGCAATTTTAACTTCCCAGGATGGTGTAGAAACTTAGAATCATATAGTAAGACCATATGCCCTACCTCAAACTTCTTGTTCTTAATGTGGAGATCATGCCATGATTTTTTCTTTTCTTTTTCTATTATTTAGATCCACCTGGCAAGTGATCATCTTTCATCCAGCTTCATTAATTTATCAATCTTTTCTTCTAGTGCTTGCTCATTAGCCATCCCTCCTGCATGCGCTATATGTAGAGAAGGTAACATAAACTCAAATGGTAGGATAGCTTCCCGTGATAAACACCAATTGAAATGGTGTGGCTTTTTTTAGTCTTTTATAAGTTGTCCTATAGGCCCATAATATGGCTGATACCTTGTCATCCCAATCTTGTCTTCTGACATCACTATTCTTTGTCAGGGTATGACTCTAGTATCTTGTTAAATGCTTCCGTGGTTCCATTTTCTTGTGGGTGATAAGGTGTAGTTTTTTTATGAGCCACCATGAATTCTGCTAACAGGATCCTCACGGTCTCATTTAAGAAATGTGCACCCCTATCGTTAGTTAAACTTAAAGGCATCCATACCTCATGATAATGTTCTCCCATAAAAATCTTACTATTGTAGCTCTTTATATAGTCTTTAGTTTGGGCTTCCTTTTCCCACCTTATCAAATAGTCCGTGCAAGTGATTACATAGCATGATCCATTCCTACATGCTACTTTGGTGTAATAGGGCCTATAAAGTATATTGCCCATTTCTCAAAAGGTTTAGTGCTAGGGATAGGGTGTAAAGGTGTTTCATCTCTCCTTCCGGCTTGCCAACACACCGACAATGGTCACATGCTTTACAATATTCTCTTGCAATCCTTATATAGAGTTTCCCACCACAATCTTGCCATTAATATTTTACATGTGGTGGCGTCACTTGCATAATGTCCACCCACTTCCTCCATGTGCTTCCTCTATGATAGTGAGGTGCTCATGCTCTAGTACACACCTACATAAAACTTCATCACACCCTAGTTTGTATAAGTCCCCACTAATCAACATGTAGGGCACGGTGCGTATGGCTAGTGTTTTTTTCTCTAATGTCTTCATCCCTTCCATACCCATTTTAAGGAACAAAAATATCCTCCAAGTCTGAGGGCACGCACCATAACCTAAATAGCTACACATCTGGCATGGTATCTTCAATGCTTTGCATGTCCTCCCCTGAATCAATCCTAGATAAATGGTCAGGTCCAGAATTACTTTTTCCTGGTTTGACAACCACTGAACTCAAACTCTTGGAATAACAACACCCACTGACATATGTGCCCTTGTAGGATGGGCTTGTTCACCAAGTATTTTAATGCCATGTGGTCAGTGTAGAAGACAAAGGGAGTTTACCAGTAGATACTACCTAAACTTATGAAGCACGTAGATCATAGACAATGCCTCGTGCTTAGTCGTAGTATAATTCTACTCTACTGGTGTCAACTTCCTACTTGTAAAGCATAGGGGTGATCAACAATTCCCTCACTAGGTTGTGTAAGCACTACCCCAATGGTCGTTCTAGAGGCATCTACATGAACATGGAAGGGCTTATCCCAAGAGGGGAAACGTAATATAGGCGTGGTGACAAGCCTATCCTTTAATGTGTTAAACACCTTCTACTGCGCCTTTCCCAAATGGAAGGAACTTTTATGCCTAATAAATTCTTCTAAAGATGTAGAGATCTTGGCATTCCCCTTAATGAACTTCCGATAGTACCCGTGTGTCTAAAAACCCATGTCTTTGCACTTTGACTAGTTAGCTCCCCCAATCCCACAATCACTGCAATTTTGGCAAGATCCACTAACAATCCTTCTTTGCATATGATGTGTCCCAATAGGGTCCCAAACGAGGTAGTAAATACAAACTTCTTGATGTTGAGGGATATCCTCAACTGCTTGACACCTTTCAAACATCAATTTCAAATTGTCACAATGGTCCTTGACTAGTCCATACATGGTCCAATCATCAAGGTAAACCTGGAGAAACTTGTGGATGAAATCTTGAAGGCCTACACTACAATGCATGAGAACATAGTAGGTGTGTTCTTCAACCCAAAAGGCATGACCGTATAGGAAAAACTTCCCCACTCGGTGATGAAGGTTGTATTTCTCTAGTCTTCCTTTGAAATCCTCACCTGGTGATATCCTGAGAACCCATTGTGAAAGAGTAGACTTCACGCCCTACCACTCATTCTAGGATCTCTTTGGTGAATGGGGTTGGGAAGGGATCAATGACACACAATGCATTAATATCCCTATAATCAACACATATCATTATCCTTCCATATTTTTTATACTAATCACCATTGGACTTATCCACTATGACTCCTCCATAACCTCTATGATTCTTGATGCTATCATCTTGTCTATTTCTTGATTGACCTTCACACACAAATTAGGATTCATCCTAGTATGGTCTCTTTTGGACTGGGTGTGCACCTTCCTTCAACTTAATTCTCATTTCCCCAAGGAATGGTGAATTCCTTTGAGTTCATGATACTAACGTGGGAATAAATCCTCAAAAGCTCACATAAAAGATCAATAATCTTAGAGACTTCCTTCTCGACCAATAATCTCCAATGATAGCTTCCTTGGGTTCCGCCTCCGACCCAATATTAACCTTCTTTGTCTTTAAAGGTTCATGATAGGTGCACATTCTTTCATCAGCACTATCCATCACTTTGCATAAGCCTAGAGAATGGTTAACCTCCAAATTTTCCATCTCTTCACCGTCTATGACATAGACCATCTTGCCTTTTTATTTTTACAAACACATGCACTCAAGTTGTATCTCTTTTGTTTATTCTTCCTCAAAGTGCGTCTCCAGAACAATTTCACCTAAAACTCTAAAGTAGCCTATCTTACCCGCCATGACACTATCCCCAATGGTAAGGCACTTGACAACCTACAATTTATTATCCACTAATGGTTTGGTGCTTTGATACTCAAATGCTTGGACTAGATGTCGGAGTCACTAGTTCTTACCAATTCCTTGTTTGGCGGCGTGTCTTAGAGTGGATGTACTATGTGTGTGCATAACCCCGTAGTGTAGAATATTGTTTGTATATGCAGAGGGACGATAACAAAGCTTCTACACCTTCCCTCCAAGATCTCTCACAAGCTTGGATGTGGAAAGAGGTGGGCTCCTTACCATGGTAGTATTTGATGGTGGTGGGTGCACTGCTTCTAGAGAAATGAATAGAGAAGGAAATTCTCACTTTGTGCCATTCCAAGAGATTATCCTAATGTGTTTTCCCACCAGCGTGCATCAGTTCCGAGTAGGAAGTAGCTTAACATCCCCCTTTGTTCATTTTCCTCCTTCCACTGAGCTTCCATCTTCTACAAAAATACCTCATGGGAGGCTCCTCTTGAGTACTTAGGTAGCTCCTTTCCTCCCTAGGTGTCGGACTATGCATGACTTTGTCACCTTTTCTACCAATCCTCTTAAATTTGTCCAATCAACTCATAGGTTCCATGTGCCCAATTATCACATGCTAGACTAGTGGTGTCACTTACCGACTGAGCATCCTCAAACTAGATAATTCCATCTGGTAGGATGGATTATCTCTAGATCCCTGATTGAGCACACATATATTCTATCCAGGACCTCTTCTCCCAAAGGTTCAGTATAGGGTGTTGAATTCCCATTAGCTAGGGGTATGATGACTCGTTCCTCCTCATTTTCAAATCTTATGTACCCCTTGTTGAACCGAAGATCCACATTGTTCTTATAACACCATGGGCACCCAAGTAGTGCTAGGAAATTGTCTACCTCGGCGAGCACCAAGACTTCGAAGTCCCTAGTAAACTTATCTCCCTGAATGGTGATAGCTGCATCCTTTAAAACACCAATGGGCATCACCTTCATTTTTTTCCATATATAGCACATTCAAAGATGAATGTAATACAGGCCTTCTCATCTGATGTCATGCATCCAAGGTGAGAACATTTACCTCTATGCCTGTGTTAATGAGGATATTAATAAGGAGCCATCCATCCATGACTGCATTTAACATGATCTCCTTATCATAGTCAAGGCTGTGAGGGGGAAGGTTTGCATGCAAGACCTACCTCTTGCACTCTTCTCTGGTGCATGGTACCTTCTCTCTCAACCATGCTCCTAGAAAGGGAATAATATTCTCTTTCCTTAGCATTTTACATACTTCCTTGACCTCATCCAGGTCATCTCTTAGCACCTCAACCTTCCTTATTTTCTCCTCCCTCTTGGATTGCTCCTTTAGAAACTAGATTTCTCCTTGTAAACTTTGAATGACGTCCATGGTATCTTGATATACCTCCTTTTGATGCGCAGGATCTGGGTACTTCCCATGTACCACTTCTTCCCTTGAAACCAGGTTCTTTTGCCTTGGTATTTCCTTTGCACGCATGGCCTCTGCTCTTGTTGTTACCATAACAAATTCCAAACCTACATCACGTGTCACCCATGGCATCCTTTGTGTGTTATCTTATTAATACTTAACCATTACATCACCCTTGTCTTTCCGGTGTTAGTGATTCATGTGCTTGAACAACTCATGGCACTCCTCATACTTGTGCTTCTTCCCACACCATGAGCATTGTAATATATCTGAGAACTCTCATTTGTAATGCTCTATAGACCCACAATAAAAATAGGTTCCATGTGGGAACTCACTTCTTCCTCCTCGTGGTTACCACGACCATGGAATCCTTCACAAAATCCCCTTCTACACACACCTCCATCTACGCACTCCTCATGCAAAGTGGTCATCACCTTTAGAACTACTAAAATGTTGGTGGCGCACCCCATGATCAATGGCCTCATGGATCTAATCAATAATCCTATAATCCTTAGTATCATGGGTTGTAGAGGTGTAGATCTTACGATAGTGTTGTCTCCGGAAAACCACTTTTCATTTTCCAAGTTAAATTCAAAATTTTGAGCTCTCACCCTCTTAAAGTATTCAAGACAAGTTGAAATTTTGATGAAGTTAGAAACATCCATGCCCTAGTGCTGTTTAAATCTTTGTTTTGCTCATTTTGAGAAATTCTCCATCTCCGATCTATACACATAATATCCTCTTTACAATCTCCTTTTTTGATCAAAATTGTTTACTTGTTCTATGGCCCAGGTCATCAAATCATTGTTTTTCCTCCATGCCTCTAGCTCATGAAGGAAATTCAAAAATTGGACTCAAAATGATGAAGTTATCTTCCTCTATGTATTTTCCCATAGTCAGAAACAATGGGCATTTTCTTCCCCATCAAATTTTGGCCCCATCATCCATGGGTACGTGGACATACCTAATTGGAAGTAGGTCAATGGATAAATTTTGTTTTTAGCCTCTTTGTGAAAAAGGCAAAAATTTAAAAAGTGACCCATGACCCGATCAAGCTATAAACGTAAAGTCAAATTTTGAGACAACAAGAAAAAGTCAAATTTTAAGCCCTCGGGGAAAATTCAAAGGTGAAGCCCATCGTTGAAAAGTCAAAAGGATGAGTGGGCCATCAAGGCACTTTTGGAAATTTAACTAAATTCCCAAAAGTGAAGTAAAAGTTCTAGAATGCTCCGCAGCTCCACCAAGGTCTCGGGCCCACCGTTGAAAATTCAAAGCGGGAGAGTGGAATGGTAGAGAACTTTGAGTTTTAGCCTTTTTCCAAAAAGGTTGAAAATGTTGAGAAAAGGACCATGACCCCATTTCCAATCATAGGGTACCACATGTCATGAGATTTCAAATCGAGCAATGGGTCGGATGAAGGAATTTGAGTTTTGAGCCTTTTTCCAAAAAGGTTAAAATGTTGAGAAAAGGGCCATGACCCCATTTCCAATGAAAATGTGCCACATGCCTAAGTTAAAAAATAGAAGTGGGGGTGCAAGCCAATTTGTTCCAAATTTCCAAATCTCAAAAAAATCACAAAATGCAAAGGGATTTCCCCCATACCCACTCCAATCTCTTCCTACCACGTGGACAGCCCGATTTCAAAGTTATAAGAGAAAATCAAATGGTTTGTATTCAAACTAGTAAATCAAATGTAACGTTAACGTTGCAAGATCTAGTTTTTAACCCACCATGAGTTTTTTCTTCACAATGGAGGAATTTGAAGAGGGTAAATTATTTGTAAATTTAACCATTCTAGGATGAGATATAATGGCTCTTAAAGCCATTCCAAGTCAAGCGATTGATTTCATTAAAAAAAAGAAGATCATACCTAGAAAAGACAAAAATGCCATACTTCTTCTATTTTCCCTTCTCCTTAGAATTTCCTCTATTCTCAAAGCTTTGTACAAACTCTGCTTTAGCTTCAATAATAAAAGAAGGAATTTTTTCCTTTTTGATTGAGGGATTGATTAGTACCTTGTGACCAATGAATTTTATTCAATCTTGTAGCTTCTCCTGTGGATTTTTTTCTTCTAACTATAAATGCATGTAAATGAAATTTCTAATTAATGTGTGTGGGCATCTGATATTCTACTCACAACATTAGTTTTCTCCTACCTCCATTTCCACTCCCCTTCCCCTTTCCAAGACAAAGTTTCTTCTCTAGTGAGACATTGCTAGCTTTTCCATAGGGTCAGTGGAGTGCCCCTATTGGATCTCTGGTCGAAAGGCCACCATTGAAATCCACCTTTTATGCATGCACCTATGGAAGTTGCACCATTCAAGTAGAGGGACTTAGATTCCCATAGCGTTGGCTTGAAACCCACCAATTTGTCCACAAGACAAATTTTCTCGCCAATAGTTTTTAGCACCCACCATGGGGCAAATTTTGCAACATCTGCACCTAAAAATGACCTCAAGGTCATAAAATACAAAAAATATTCTAGAAGAAAATTTCGGAGATTGAATAATCACACAAACTACATGGATGTAAATCATGGCTATTCCATAAAATTCTCCTGTTGAGAGACTGATTTACTCTTTCACATCCAAGAAGACATTGCTTTTGATCTGAGAGAAGCTATTTGGAATAATAGACAAAGTTTCAATCAATACTTCATTGCCATAAGGATTCTGGACCTGGAAGAGGAACATCTTTGTCAAATTAGAAAGGCGAGACAAATTCTAGCACCCCATAGAAGAGAATAAAATTTCAAGTTCTACTGATAGAAGATACACCGAAAACTTAGGCAAGGAGGACAAATTGATCCACATTTGAAGATCTTGAAAGAGAGGAAAGAGCTAAGAGGATATAAGGGCTCAACTTGAAGAAATAGAAAGACTCTAAATTGAAGCGAAGAAAGAGCAAATGCAATAAGAAGTAGCCTTAGCAAGACCTGGAGGCTAGAAATAGGAATAGAATGGGTGATCATGAGTATGAATTACGCAATCTTAACGTACCATGTTGAAGAAATATTGGTCCACTTTCTATTCCATAACCACTTCATGAGCTCCCAAGAGGCTCAAGAAAGAACTTCCCAAAATTCAAAGGGATGGTTTTCAACTCCCCAAAGAACATGTGGCAACATTCATCACTAATTGTGGAGTCTTGGGAGTTGAAAATGAAGATGTTTCAGTTAGGCTCTTTGTGGAGTCACTCCAATAAATATCTTGAATGGTTCTACATGTTTCCCCTAAGATCTATCACATGCTAGGAAGATATAAGAAGTGCATTTGAACATAGGTTCAAGAGCACAGAAGATTGTCAGGATCTACTGGTCCAATTGGTTTAGATGAAGGAGACCTCTGAATCAATGAGATATTTTGTAGCAAGGTATGATAGGTTGACAAGAAGGATCCTAGAAGATGTGGTACCCTCTGAAAACAACTTGAAAAGGTTCTTCATCAGTGCTTTGCCATCAGAAGTTGGTTTCTTCCTCAAAAGAGCCCAACCAAGAACATTGAGGGAAGTTCAAGACTTTGCAATTGAGATTGATGATGATCTAATTCTTTCTAGAAAAGTGAAAGGACCAAATGGGAAGTAAAAGGTCAGAGTTCAAATTCAATCACCACTGATCCAATGTTCCAAAAAATGGCAAATGACCTAGTTGCTTTGAAGAAGCAGCTGTCACAAATCACAATGAGGAATGCTCCAAGGAGACCAAATCCTCCTGATAGACCAAGAATTTCTCCACCTCCTCGTAGGCTTTCCCTTGAAGCACCACCAGATCAATGCCATCTGTGACAATAGGGAATCAAAAGAAGGAGTAGACATTGAGGAAACGAAGAAGAAAGCATGGATGACTATGAAAACTATCTTGAAATTGAAGAGGTTGGCATGCATAATGGCCTGATTGAATACATTGATGATGAGGAGGAAGGTGATGAAGAAGCTCCAAGTTTTTCATGTGTTGTTTTCACTCATGCACAATCCAAGAATGGTGTTTCAGCCTCAGTAGTTGCAACTGAGAATAGGAAGAACAAAGAAGATAGCTCTTCAAATCCTCCACTAAACAAGATCATCAGCAGGGGATCACCATTACCACCTTCCATGGAATCAGCTAGAGATAAATCAGATTCACGGTCGCCAAGGATCGCCATTGTTATGCCAAGTAAGTTATCTGATTCTTCTCCCAAATCAAAAGTTGTTAAGAGCAATTCTCTTCTAAATGTTGGTTTAGGCAAAACATCTAAATTTCAATCAAAGGCTACACCCCCATCTCCTTCCAAGCCAATTGCTACATTTGAAAAGGAGAACCCAACACCAAAAGTAATGATGCATCTACCATTTAAGTCCTCATCCACTACTGGAACCTCTTCCTCATCTACCATAACTTCATTTGACTTTATAGAGCATGCTAGCAAAACCAAAGTCTAGCTCTCTGAAATTGAATACCTATAAACACATCTTGCCCAATTTGATAGATTCATCAAGGTAGTCTGGGGTGGTAACTCTACATCCCTAATCTCTAATTCTAAAGGCTTACTTCCCACACCATCCACACCATCTTCTCAAAACATGCTAGCCCTCAGTGCCTCCACCACCAATGAGTTGAGCCTTTTTACCTGTCACTTCTAATAAAAGGTTTCCAGCTGAACAATTACATTATATATTCTAGAGCCTCAAATAATTTGATGCCCAAAAATTTACAAATGCTCTTGGCCTCACATTAACCCGGGTAAATGGCACATGCTACTCAATGGAATCTAAACAAGTTCCATTGGTAGGAAGGATTAAGGATGCTCAGGTTGCACTAGTTGATTACCCTGACAAGAAGATACTCTTGACCATTTTGGTGGCAAACATCCCAGCATCTTTTGGTATGTTGTTGAGTAGAAGTTTTTGCAGAGATCTAGGTGGAGAAATAAAAATGGATTGGTCATCTACAACTATCCCAGTGAAAGGAGAAATGAAGAAGCTACTACAGTTAGAAAATGAAGTTCACATAGTAAGGAAGTATGATGATCCAAGAGTTGATATCCTTTTTCAAGATTGTGGGCTTGGAAATTACCTCCTTACATCACAGAAGGAAGAGGACTTGCCACTTCTCATGGAGGAAGAAGAAGACCAAATCTAGACAATGGAGTTTGATGGAAGTCATTCCAGAGCAGGTTCAGGAGCTGGTGTAGTATTATACTCTCCCTCTAATGAGGTATATCCTTTTTCCTACAAGCTGCAATTTGACAATACAAATAATATAGCAGAGTATGAAGCATTACTCTTAGGCATGAATACAATAAAGGACATGGGAATCAAGAATTTGAGATGCAAAGGTGATGCAAAGGTTTTGGTAAAGCGCAAGTTCCACCAACAATATCAGTGAAAACCCCAGCACTCAGCACTATAGAAATAGAGTGTGGGATTGCATTGAATCCTTTAATAAATTTTCCATTAAAGCTATCCTAGGAGCATAAGGAAAAGGTTGATTCTCTAGCGGTGTCATCTTCCTTAGTGACACCTCATCCTTCTTTTGGTGCTAATAAAGTGACCATTGAGATGGTGTTCAAACCCAACATAAAAGATAATGAAAATCACTGGCAGGTCTTCAATGATGACAATCATATCCTAGCCTTCTTAGAACAAAGGGGTAAATTAAATAATACTTTCTTTGAAGGAAGTGAAAACCCACATCGTGAATAGTCCCCAAAGAAGAGAAACAAGGAATTGAGCGAATTGATGAAGAGGGAGTAATCAAATTGAAAGGAAACAAAATCCCCAAAGGCCTAGTTTCTTTAGAAGACCTCTTTGACAAGCATGACAAGTTCATCCAAGAGAAAGAAAAACATTCTTCTCAATGTCCATCTGATTTTTATCAAGAAAACATTGGCACTTCAGAGAATCCAAGGATGGTTAACATTAGTAAATTCTACTCACCAGAAGAGAAGATAAAGTTTGTTGCTTTGCTAAAAAAGTACTCAGATGTCCTGGCCTATTCCTATGATGAACTCAAATATTTTCATCCAAAGGAAATGCATCACTCCATTCCTTTGAAGCAAGGAGCTAAGACCTTCAAGAAAAAATAAAGGCCCTATAATCCAAAGATTTCTAATGTTATCAAAGAAGAGGTGACAAAGATGCTCAATGCTAGAATCATCTTCCCCATCCACCATTCAACATGGGTGGCTAACATTGTGCCAGTAAGGAAGAAGAATGGGGAAATAAGGATTTGTGTAGACTTCAAAATATGAATCAAGCATCTCTCAAAGATAACTACCCTCTTCCAATCATGGATCATATTTGTAAGTAGTCACTAGATCTGAAATGCTCTCTTTGCTTGATGGATTCTCAGGGTACAACCAAATCAAGGTGGTAGAAGAGGATTGCAACAAAATAGCCTTCACAACACCTTGGGGCACTTTTTCCTACAACAGAATTCCTTTTGGCTTGATCAATGTTGGAGCCACTTTCCAGAGAGCAATGGACTTGGCCTTAAAATATTTGAAACATTGCATTGTCATTTACCTTGATGACCTCATGGTTTTTTCAAAGAGGAGGGGAGATCATATCTTTCATTTGGAGCAAGTCCTTACAAGGTGTAGGAAACATGGAATTTCTCTAAATCCAAAGAAGTGCATTTTTGGAGTCACATAAGGTAAGTTGTTGGGACACATTGTGAACAAACATGGAGCACACATTGATCCTAAGAGGATCAGAGCTATCCAAACACTAGCCTTACCAACCAACAAGAAGGGAGTTCATTCATTCTTTGGAAAGGTAAACTTCCTTCATCATTTTGTGCCTAAGTTTTCTAAATTGACTAAGCATATAAATTCCATGATGAAGCCTCAAGAAGGTTTCAAGTGGAATAAAGAAGGAAAAGTAGCATTTGAGGAGATCAAGAAATCCATTGCCAAAGCTCCAACTCTTGTATCTCCAGATTTCAACAAGGATTTCATCATGTATTGCTATGCATCAGAACATACACTCTCTGTTGTCCTTGTTCGAAAAATGATGAAGGTTTGGAAGCACCCATTGCTTTCATGAGTTGTTATTTGAGAAATCATGAGCTAAAGTATAGCCAATTGGAGAAACATGCCTATGTAGTAGTCAAAGCTGTTAAAAGTTTCAGATTCTACATTCTCAATTCCCATACAGTGGTGATGGTCCCTGGAAGTGCAATCAAGTCCATTTTGACTCAACAAGATCTTGGGGCTAAGAGAGGAAGTTGGATTGCAAATACCCAAGAGTATGACTTGGAGATTAGACCCTCTAATATAGTAAGAGGAAATGGTTTGTGCAAGTTGATTGCTGAAGATGAAGCTCTCAGAGGCTCAGCAGGAGAAAAATATGGTGTTTTCTCAACTGTTTAGGAGACAATCCACATGCGCTCTTTGTCACCACTACTGATGAGTGGTATGTTGACATTGCTTACTACCTCACTTATGGAGAATTCCCTCCTCATCTTGATTATAAACAAAGAAGGACACTCAAGCTAAAGGAAGCCAAGTTTGTGATCTGGAATCATGCACTTTGAGAGATGCCTAGATAGTTTTTTCCTCAGGTGTGTAGATAAGGAGCAGCAAGAAAATTTCTCAGGGCATATCATGATCAACCTTGTGGTGGACATTTATTAGCAATTTTCACCACACATAAGATCCTCAGAGGGAGATATTATTGTCCCACCATCTTTGTAGACACTCAAGATTGGATTTCCAAATGCAAAGCATGCCAACAATTTGTTGGAAAGCCACAACTAGCTGCATTGCCACTCAGGCCTGTGGTGATTGAAGAACCATTTCAGAAATGGGGGCTAGATTTTATTGGTGTTTTGAATCCTCATTCTAGTGCAGGGCATACTTATGTACTCACTGCAACTGATTACTTCACTAAATGGGTGGAAGCCATCCTAACCAAGCAAGCTAGCTCTAAAACAGTCTGTAACTTCATCAAGGAGAATATCATTGTTCATTTTGGAATACCACAAAAAATTGTTGTAGACAATGCCACCTATTTCTCTTCCAAGGAGCTCATAGAGTTTTGTTATGGATTTGGAATCTCCCTATCTCACTCTTTTGACTACTACCCATAGGGAAATGGGTAAGATGTCAAGCAACAAGAACATTATGACCATTATTCACAAGTTGGTAGATGAGAATCAAAGGAACTGGCACAAGAAGTTATATGATGCATTGTGGGCTGATAGGATCACTCCTAAGAAGGAAATAGGTATGTCACCTTTCCAAATGTTGTATGGAGTTGAGGCAGAGATTCCCCTCACAATTGAGATGTCAGCTCTCAAGTTGCTGCAAGAAATAGAAGATGGTCAATATAAAGACTCCATTGACAAGAGGATATTTGAAAAGAGGGAAAAGGTAAGAGAATTCAAGGTTGGAGACTTTGTCTTGTTATGGGACAAGAGAAGAGAACCAAAGGGCAGCCATGGAAAGTTTGATTCATTATGGCTCGGCCCATTCCAAATTCATGGAGCTTGTGGTGAGAATGTTTTCTCCTCTCATACTTGGATGGAATTCCATTCGAATTTCCTTGAAGTGGGAAATACTTGAAACTGTATCATCATTGAAAATGGGTTGTCCCTTGCCTTGTACCATAGGTGATTTCCTGGTTTTGTTTCCCCTTCTATTGCATACTTGTGTGTTTCCTTCTTCAGATATTTCTTTCTTAGAATTGTACATAACTCTGCAAGGCCCAATGGATAAGGCACTAGTCAATGTTATATGGTTTAAAAATTGATATTCTAGATCCTCATACCATGTCTTCGTCACGCCGATCCATGACATGTTCCTAAGCTAGAGCGGAATGGTAGAGAACTTTGAGTTCTTTAGCCTTTTTCCAAAAAGGTTAAAATGTTGAGAAAAGGGCCATGACCCCATTTCCAATCAAAGGGTGCCACATGTCAAGAGTTCAATTGGAGCAGCAGGTCAATGAAGGAATTTGAGTTTTTGAGCCTTTTTCCAAAAAAGGTTAAAATGTTGAGAAAGGGTCGCGATCCCCATCTCCAATGAAAACGTGCCACACGTGCCTAAGTTAAAAATAGAAGTAGGGCGCGTGCCAATTTGTTCCAAATTTCAAAATCTCTAAAAAATTACAAAACACAAAGGGATTTCCCCAAACCCACTCCATCTCTTCTTCCTACCACATGCACGGCCCGATTTCAAAGTTATAAGAGAAAATCAAACAGTTTGTATTCAAACGGTAAATCAAATGTAACGTTAACATTGCAAGATCTAGTTTTTAACCCGCCATGATTTTTTTCTTTCGCAATGGATAAATTTGAAGAGGCGTAAATGATTTGTAAAGCTATAACCATTCTAGATGAGATATAATGGCTCCTCAAAGCCATTCCAGGTGCAGTGATTGATTTCAAAAAAAAAAAGACCAAAGACCAAAGTGCTATGTACCGGAAAAGACAAAAAAAAATGCCACACTTCTTCTATTTTCCCTTCTCCTTAGAATTTCCTCTATTCTCAAAGCTATGTAAAAATTTCCTTTAGCTTCAATAATAAAAGAAGTAATTTTTTCCTTTTTGATTGAGGGATTGATTAGTACCTTGTGACCAATGAATTTTATTTGGTCTTGTAGCTTCTCCTGTGGATTTATTTTTCTTCTAACTATAAATGCATGTAAATGAAATTTCTAATTAATGTTTGTGGGCATATGATATTCTACTCACAACATTAGTTTTCTCCTACCTCCATTTCCACTCCCCTTCCCCTTTCCAAGACAAATTTTCTTCTCTAGTGAGACATTGCTAGCTTTTACATGGTGGTCAGTGGAGTGCCCCCTTTGGATCTTTTTCGAAAGGCCACCATTGAAATCCAACTTTTATACATGCACCTACGGAATCTGCACCATTCAAGTAGAGGGACTTAGATTCCCATAGTGTTGGCTTGAAACCCACCAAGACAAATTTTTTCCACAAGACAAATTCTTCCAAATTGTGCGCGGTAACAAGTGACATCTACTTGCATCATGTTCCCCATGATAGATTTCGATCTCTACATGTTATGACGTGCACCTATCCTCAAGGGAAACTATCCTTGACATGCCCCTCTACTTCACAATATGTACACCATATACCACTATGAGTCTCATGGGCTAAGTTTGCAGACAACTTATCTAGCTGCTTATCCATAGCAGAAATCGAGCTTCTAGAAATGGGATAACACCAGATCAACACTTCTAACAACTTCAAGCATAGAGTATCTTCCAATGCCTCACATAAATCTGTGAAATTTTTATGAGATAGGGCTCTTCTAAAAGGTGTTATCAACCCCCTAACATACCATTGAGCATGTTGTGAAGGGTGATTGTCATATGATAATTTTCACAGGAGGGTTTTGAACCATGCATCATATTCCTACACACTCTCCATAATTCCTGTATAATCTCCTTCAGAGCATTGATGCTCTTCTATTCAGACTTAGGGATGTGGAATTCTACTAAGAAGGCATTCTTTAAATTAGTATAAGCCACCACCATTTTATGAGGGTCATATTTCCTATACCACCTATGCACGTGCCCTTGCAACATCATTGCAAACTAACTAGCCTTCCACTGGGGTTGTGATCCCCTTCGTGCACCATAACAGCTCACACTTGTGAACATGTTTAGTAACATCTTCAATATCTTTGTAATCTAGAAAATATAAAGACATCTCAAAGAATACTTAAGGGGTTACTGGGGTCCTTGTCCTCCTAAGCCAGAGCCTTGGTTTCCTCTAGTTTTTCCTCCACCCCTGGATCCACCAAATCCTCTAGGCCTTTTGAGCCACCAGGGATCCACCAGTCCTATAGTGGTCATGTCAAGGGTCCCCAAAGTTCCACTGAACTCCACGCCGACCGATGGTCTGTGATAATTCCCCACTACCACTAGTGTACCCTGCGCCACTCCCAAATGTGAGACCGAAGGCTTGTGTACTTGCTCCTTGTCTAAAAATTCCTCTGAATACTTGGAATATGCGTAGCCATAGAAGTGGGAAATGAAAATTGTATCTCTAGGCATAGATCTGTCACTTTCCAAAGTTAAACACTCTATCATTACTCATTACATAGATCAAGATGTATGTCATTTCCCACTATAACTTCAAAAAGAGGTCCCAAAAATGGAACCAATATGTAGTCATTTTTACACCCATCACAAAGGAAAGAAATCCATGCACATCGGCCTATCACCTAGTGGGTGTTGGGCACTCACTCGAGGCACGCGCAGTGCCGAGTCTCTCTTTTATGTGAGTTAAGTGGGAAACCATCATCTATGTCATGAACTTAATGAATAAAAGTGGAAATGAGACATACAATCATCATAGGGCTCAAAACGGCCTCTAGAAAAATGTATTCATTCCAAAACGGAGAGGGTACTTATATATAATGAGATAAAACTACATCGAGTAAAGGAAAATACATAAGGATTTACATCTACTCCATAACATCCATGAATAGAAATGAAAAGATATAGATATGAACCGAATCAATTACACTCATACTCATTCATGTTTGTAACCTCATTACATTCAATGGATCCATTAGACTACCACAACTTGATCAGACCAAAGTCATGCATCACAACAGGGATCATGTCCTTCATCCATACAAAGAAAAATTTACATCCCAATCCCCTTAATACATTACTCCTTTATATAGCCTCTACCCAATCCCATAGAGTTCTCGTAGTATTTCTACAGAGCTCTACTCCCTATAATCTCCTCTCCTTTCTATCTAATCTCTCCCTCCGTCTATCTGATCTATATCTATTTTTCTCCTACGGCGCTCATATATATAGGCATCCCAAAGTGCCAACTCATCCTTCTGTGGCCTCAAATCTGATGCCAAGTGTCTAAATGTGGTCCTCCATGGGAGCATGCTTCTCCAGGCCTGAGCTCTCCACTTTTTCCATGATGTCTTCTAGAACCTTCTATCGTAGGGCATATTCCTTTCATGGGCATCACATTGCCAGTGGCACCTTATCCACTCTGCATGCACAGTTGGGTCACACTTTTCTCGTGTCCCACCCAAAATTCCCAATATGGCTAAGTCTTGAATCCTTGGCTATGTCTACGCATGTGCCATGGGTTTTCTTAAACCATTCCTTAAACCCTCTCCTACATGCCCTTCTTCAACTAGGCCTTGCGTGCCTACACACCTTTGTGTACACAACCTATCACTACCCATATGAAGTCATGACATCACAACCTCATGACTTGACATCCATCTCATAAACCCTTATCTAGTTTATTGATGTCTTACTTTACCGATGATCCTCTATTATTTCCTTTCATTCTTTCTTCTTCAGGGTTCTTACAACATTGTACCCAACATGGTGGGACGAACGACACTATCAAGTACACATTGGTGGTATATTTCATTTCAGCTAGTCCTTTCAGCATTTTTGTATACACTTACTTTCAGATCGGTGTTATGAACTATATTTTCTCATTGAGCACCCCACATTTCACTATTGCAACATATGGTGATCAATGGTTTGGGCATATGTATACACCTAATTTTTACTTTTCATCTTTCATACCTATTACTAACAATTTCTTTATGTAGATAAGGGTCATTGATGCATCTATTTCTAGAGCGGGTGGCTTAAGGGCCTACTAGAATGGGGAATGGTTATTCACATAACCATTATGGTTTAGAGATAGTACACAAAGAGAGTGTCTCTATTTATTCTTTGACTTAATTTTCCTTGCACTAGCTATCCTTATCCTCATAGGTCTCACACACATTTCATTCACAACTTCTTTCTTGCATCTCATCACTTTACACCTTGTTTATCCATATCCATGATCTATGACACATTATTTTTACTTTTCATGACACATTACCTCTTTTTCATCACCTTTGACCAACACCATCAGCCGTGGGTGATGGTTTCGGTGTCATATTTTCCTTGTTTGATGCCATCACCCACTTTAACACTCAAAAGAAAGGAATCTAGAATCATTCAAACTACCATCTACTCTACTCTTTTGTGCTATCTTCACATCTTCTCAGCTAGCTCTTAGTTCATCTTTTACTTTGCTTGGATTGGATTGGAAACTCTTCTTCTTGGATGGTTTGTTTCCACTATTTGGTCACCTATAGTGATTATAGGACAAGAATGGTGTTACCCTTCTCCACCTAATAGTGATTCTCTCTTGGTGTGTTTCTTCTCTAGAGAGATAGATGCATCAATGACCACCTTACATGTATAAGATGATTTCTCTAACCATATTTGTTCATTTTACATAGATAAGTTCATCTCCTTCCCTCATTGTGTTATGTTAGCTTAGTATTACATATGCTTGAATGTTGGTTAAGCATAATACTCTTATTTATGATCAGATCCTTAGCTCCACATTACTTGCATTTCAGTTAAATTATGCATATTTGTTCCATTTTTCATTTATCTATACCTCTCCACACCCAAATATCAATATATTAGTAGGTTCTCTCCTTTATCCTGACTGCAAGCCTTGGAAACCCTAGGTTGACCTAGTGTAGGAATTATTTCCCTCTAGATATGTGAACATAGTGCTCATTGTAGTCCCTTTAAATATACCCAATATATGTTTTTTAATGTGTGTTTCCTACTCGGTTCCTTGATACCCTTGTAGAATAGATGATTTAGGAGTGCAAGTTATCAAGACACATTTTTGGCTTATAATATATCCTATTCCAAATAAAATGAGAGATCAAATAAGACAACAAGATAGAAAAAGAGAAGAAAACCATGCATGAGAAAGGATATGGCTAGAGAGAGGATTTCAAAATTAGTATGAAGCATCCACTAAGCACATAAACAACAACATACTCATCCCAAGAGACCTCGTTGTTGAGTACTTTATTCAAACAATTTGAGTGTTCTTGAAATTCTCTACATTTTGTAATAATTACATTTTGAAGCATTTATCAACACTTGACCCAAATCTTGATGATTTCACACTTCTAATAAATATCATTCAAGAAAATTTAAAGCAAACCACATGCCTTTGTGTGATTCCACAATCATATGCATGTGTTTACACCCTTTTAAGATTAACTTGAGATTATTATGAAATACATAATAAATAAAAAGGAATGTAAGGTTTGATATTAAGAGTTATTTTGATTATTTAACTTCCAACATTAACCATACAATATTATAATAATGTATTGGTACTTGTAACTAGTGTTTATAATATGCTACAAGAGGGAGATGCACTTAGCTACATTTAGTGATATAAGAGATATTTGGATGTAAAAACTAGACTAACTAAGAGTAATGGATTTGTATGTGCTTCATTCTAGGAATTATGACTTGAAACTACCTTTGAATGAAATCGTATGTGTTTATAAGAATGCCTATATGGTCTTAGACCTACTATAAGGTCTTGTAACTATTGGGATTGAGATTCTTCAACTTGTTGTGACCTTAGATGATGTTTTCAAATCCTAAGTATTATACAATATCAAAACCCTCTAAAATTAGCTAAATGGAACTCAAACCTTAACCATGGGTGGAAGACCGTATAGAAGTTTAGTGTTTTGGTTGAAGTTTAATATGTGGACTAGTTATATCAGCACCACTTTGAAGAGGCCTCAACCCATAAGTAGTTCTCTACCTAGCATGATATAAATGCAGATAGTTGAAAATTGAATCACTTTGAACATGCTTGAGATGGTTATTCTCTTCTAAGATTGATTACAGATTTTGAGTGCTTGGAAATGAGGGAAGATGAAATCCTTAAGATAGTTGAGTGCTTCAAAACTATAATAGTTGTTTACCTAGTGGATGTGTATCATATTTAAGAAGATTTAGGTAGCAATGGTGTACCATTTGTATGTATTTTCAAAGAGTGTGCCAAGTGATTGCTAGATGTATAAATGAGGTGATATAAACTTGCTTGTATATGGCCCTTAAAGGTAATTTTTCATGTAAAGGTTGACCTAGGAAGATGAAAAGACCAAACAAAGATATTGTAATTGAAATAAAAATTAGAATATTTATCATTCCAAGACCATACAGGTTGGTTATGACCAAATTCCATATCTTTAGCTAAGCTGTATAGTTTCGGATAGGAGATGGTGCATGAAAATTAGAAAGTTGTATAATGGTGGAAAAAATTTTAAGCATTGATTTTATGGAGTTAGGTTCAAAATTTTCTGACACATCAACATGTAGGAATAAGAAATTTGGGATAGAGATAATAAGATGCATAAAGTGGAAGTAAGATGTGGGTGTTTTTCTTATCCAAGAATTATAGTCAAAACCAGTAGTGTTAAAATGAAAAATTGCTAAATTTGAGTGTCTACCATTTTCCCCTTTAAGTATAAATGTAAATTACATAATTAAAGTAAAAATATACTTGAGTGTGTAAACACATTTTTCTACACTCGGTTTTTTTCATTTAGATGTGTTGGTGTTGGCATGCTCCATAACATGTATTCAATGTCCATAGTATAAATTGAATTATGACTGAAATATAAATATATAAATTATAATTTTTATAATGTGAAATAAAGATATGTAAAACATGGAAGGATTACACCTATTTTTATAAAGGGAATAGCTCTTGTTCCTTGGTTCCAGTTGGAGACTTGGATTATTTTGTTGAACTTTCCAAAGGGTTAGTAGTGATCATTTCCCACTTTTACTAGAGGAGAAACTAGAGTATTGGTGCATACAACCCAACACCAAATATAAGGTAGAGAGATAAGAAGATATAGGTACCAATGCACCTATGAAGGAATAATATTGTGTATCAAATTTTTTAGTAACCCTAATATCTTCCCCTTTGAAATGAGGATAGGAAAGACTACCTACGAAGAACTTATATGATTTGATACTTTCCATAACCCCATGGACCACACCATTGTAGATGGATATAAACCCAACTTTGTATACATAAAAACAAATCATAAATGAGAATGGATTTTCATTTTCCCTTCCCATATGTCATATTCCTAAGTAGAATTGTGTAGGATGTTGAACTGGTGATGGAGAAGGAGATTCATGCCCCCAAACCCTTTATTTTATTACCAAAACAAAGTATTGAAGTGGATAAGGAGTGAAATATTTCATGCCTCTATATATTATTATATTTTTTTCAACTGACTCTAAGAATATGCCAAAAACCTATATCCATAAATGGAAATAAGAAATTGTGGAAAAACCTACTATGACTCTCCCAAGTGTAAAATTTATGGTAAGGAAAAGGACATCTATATGGTCACAACCTTTCTATATGGTTTTGAACCTATGAAATTTTTGCCAAATTTTGGTATCTATAAATGTTTATGAAGATTTTTTCCCTAAAAGAACTTATTTTAAACTCATAATTTTGTATGTAGGTGTAGAATACATCCCAATGAATGCCCCCTCTTTTGATGGGTGTGTGATAAAGAATTTGAGCACGCGAATCAAAAGAATAAATTTGTATCCATGTACTATATATTTGATAATTTTTAGAAGAGTGTGGAATGTTGAAGTGGTGGCCACCTTTGATAACCTATACCTATAGAAGGGGTTACACATAGTGGAGACCATGGCACGTAAAGAGACAAACAACCATAACAGAAATAGAAACACTAGTATTGATAGTAAAAATGAAAACAATAACATTGATGTAATTCTAGGAACAAAATCATGCACTTTATATTTACATCACGCCTATAAGTATGTCATTATATGCATGATTCCTAAGCAAGAAAACTAGACATTAACAACACTTATTTTTCTTTTACATTACTTTATCCATTTTTATACTTCTATCATTTACTTTTCTAAAATGACCACTTTAATTTTGGACATTAGACAACATGTGACCCATCTCATTATTTTTTTCTATCCTCCAAGCATCTAGGACAATACCCTCATTAGGGATAGGAGTTCCCATGTGTTATTGTCCCCTTTGGGTGCTTCTTTACTTTTCCCTCATTTTCTTAATTTTGAAATGCTACATCGACTATTATCTTTTCTAAATTACTACTTATCACTTTGGGTTGGCCTTTTTAGTTGTTAATGATGAAATTCAAATAATGGAATCATATATGTACATGACTTACTCACTATTATTAGGGGAAAATAAAATTTGGGATATTACTTCCTATCTACCACTTGGGAAAAGAGAAACATTCAAGGATTACATTTGGGTTGTATCATTCACTACATAAGAGGGTTTCTTCTGAATTCCATCTCATACATTCATCTTGGGAGAAAATTAGTTGTATCCCACTATCGTATTATGACTAGAACAAGGGAAACCTAGCATCAAGGGACACTATTTTATCACATATACACTATAACTACATTAAGTGTTACATGTAGTGTAGTGCTTGATGACAATCACATTATGGATACCATCAAGGTTAGTCTGAATCAAACATATGCATCATTTATTCCTTTTAATGTGTGTTTGAGCCTTTGCAGAGTAATTAGGGTTTTTTTGTAGGTTCATGTTTACACGGTGAAACCCTATATTGAGGTAGATGTGAAAAAGAGAAAAAGGAAGAATACATTATCAATCCCTGGAAAGATTAGATCTAGAGCATTCTAGAACACTTTCACCCAAGGATCTTGTCCTCATTTGGATAGTTTTGTTCATAATAATTTCATATATTTTCTCTCTAAACAAAGATTACTCAGTTTAGATCCAACCTATTTCATCCAGTTACCATCCCAAAAACATCCCAGACAGTGAGATACAAGCTAAGTCACTATTTTCTCACTATTTCTCACATTTGTTTGTTATTTCATATTATATCTTACTTATTATTTTCATATCTATTTGATCTCAGTCCTCTAATAAATATTTAATTATGTTAAATCATTTGGTGAACCCAACCCTTGCATGCCCTTTATCATATCATTTTGTTTCCTATCATGGCTAGCACCTCTCATGAGTTTACTATTGAAAATCTTAATGACATAAATACATACATTGTTGATCATCCTAAGAACCTAGATCTTTTGTTATTTATTTCTCTTGAAGATTCTCAGCAGATATCTAAATCTACCCTCTCAAAACTGATGTTACCCCCACTATGGGCCCCACATCCTCTTTTCACTCTCCTTCCTCCCACCAATGTGGGGGAATCCACCAACCATGTTCATATTTTTGCACCTAACACTCACCTTTCTTCCCCTCTCATTTCTCATATCCAACTTAACACTTCTTTAAGTACCATTTCCTTAGAATCATTGTATCATGATTTGTAATCTCAAATTCTCCAATTTCAATATGCCTATTCTTCTTCTTCTCCATATCTTGATTCTATGCTTCTTCTTCATAGTTCTCTTGCACCCAAAAGTTTCTTCGTATCTACTTCCTTCCAAATTTTCTTCTATTTGATGTCTATGGAGATCCCCAAGATCACCTTAGATCATTTCATGTTGCATGCTTGGATTATACTTGTGATGATACACTATTGACCAAGTTATTTCCTAAGAGCTTACAAGACTATGCTTTGCGATGGTTTTATGATTTTCCTTTACACTCTGTTAAATCTTTCACTCATTTAGAAAATCTATTTTTGGATCACTTTTCTATGAATATTAGAATGAAGATATCATATGCACAAATGGATAAAATGAAGCAAGGAACTAATGAACATCTTAGTGACTATGTTTTGTGTTATAAGAACAACATAACTAAAATGAATAATTTCTTGGTTGAATCTAAATTGCAAGATCTTTTTATCCAAATCATATTGCCTCTTTATAATAATGTATAATCTTTGACTATTTTATTTCTTTTCATCATCTATGTCATACTCTTAAGACCTGTGAAATTAAGTTACTTGATTTGGGAAAACTTAAATATGGTGCTATATATATGGTCAATCTACTAACAAGTTCCCAATAAAATATTCCTTTAAGGGAAATCGTAGTGAATTTAAGCCCACTATAAATTTTATATCTCAACCCATGAAGCTCCAAATCTAACTATGCATCATACCTTTACAAGATCCTAATAGGCCTCATGGAAAGATATTTGATAAAAATGCACATTGGGATTATATGCAATGATCATTCTATGAATAAGTGTTTCAAGATTAGACATTTGATCCAAGATCTTATTGAAAAATCATGACATTGAGCTTCTTGAATCTACTATTTTTATTTCTAAATCTATTAATGACAATGATAAGCATAAAGTATTCAATGATCCACTACCTAAGTCTAGAAAAAAATATCCTAAATTCTCTTCAAATCGTGTTTATCATGTTCTTCCTCCTCCATCTTTCGATCATCCTCTCTGGATTTCATGTTGGTACTACTAATCTTCCTTCACATGTCATTATTGTTACTATTATTGATTTTCATGCTTCCTTTTCATCACATAGATTAAACATTGATGTTTTTGTTAATACTCATGCTCTTAACAATTTCATGGTGTATCCTACATTCAAGCGGAATGCATGTACATTATCTTACTTGTAAGCTATCATTTTTCATTATCTCATATGAATCATAGATCACCTAGTTCACATGGGCATGTCATTCTTTGCAAGATCCATGTTATGCTTCAACAATCTAAGGGGGAATTATAAAGTATTAATTACATTGTTATGCCTTTAATAATTTTTAGCATGCAATGATTAAATCCAGCATACTAATAAGTTTACAAAATCCCTTAACTCCTTTTTATGTTGTATTGAATAACATGTTTACTTAGTTCAATATTAAATAGTCTAACATTATTAATATTCTTGAATCCATCTTAACAACCTATGATAACCATGTGCAACTGCAAAGGGTTCTAGATCCTTCTCAATCTCCCTTCAACACTCTATACGAGATAGTATGCATTATATACCTTTGGATAAACCTATTTATAGGTTGGAGAACCTACGTATCTTATTAGTGTCAATCGTAAAGTCGAAGTAACCTCCATCCAACTCCAAACACTACTAACAAGAAGACATGGTGAATAGACAATGCAATAAGTCATTTGCACTACTATGGCCATAGTTATTTGGCATTTTGTTAGCAAGTCGGTTTCAAGAGACTGTACATAAGCCTACAAAATCTATCTTCCCTTCTTTGCACAAACTGCGTCTCAACATATTTATCAAGATTATTTTATGTTGGTTTAGTATTAATTTTATTGGTAAGCATTTTAGTTATTCATTTACAATAAGTAAATAAATTGGTTCTAAAGCTATAGCTATCATGACTTGATATTCAAGTCATATGAATCCTATCAATTCCACCTTAGGATCCATATGGAAAAGGTTATTCTCACATAATGGCCTAAGTCATTAAGCATGCATTTGTTTCCTCCCTATATTCATCCTGAGATGGCATATACAAAGCTCATAGGACATGAATGTCACCCCGTGATGCCTACCCTTCATCTAACATTTCATTTCATGATAGAGGTGTATAGAAACTCATTGATTTAATAACTAGTGTATGTACCTCATACCACATCTAATTCAAACTATATCATTCTATGATCATTGATTAGGTTTAGTTTAACATGGGAATAACCAATTCATAATGATAAGTTAATTATCACAAATAATCATTAATAGTCACTTGATCAATTTAGTTTACTTAAGTCAGTTTTGTACATTAGTACTATTTCTTATTATTACAATGTACCTTTGTACTTTTTCCATATCATTGTAATTTTTATTGATAAGATAAAGTAGAAATAGATATGATATTTTACAACGACTATGTTTAATCATAAACATGTAAGTTGTTATTAAAAGACAACATTACGTTTCTTTATTGTGTATTTCTTATTTCTTGATACATGTCCTCTTGTTTATTTATGGTGAACTAAGGGAGAAAATATGTCTTATAAACATACTTATTTTTATAAAAGTTAAATTTTATGTTTCTTTTTTTGTCTTACTTTTTCATTACATATTCATTAAATCATTACAACATCTTAAATCAGTTGTGTTAACATATTAAACATAATTTCACAATAAGTGTTTTGTTATAAAATAGATATACAAGTATATCATTTATACAATCATAATTAAATTATATTCATTAATTTCATAATTAATAACAATAATACATATTCATAAAGTGATTATCAAAGATAATCACTAAATACATTAGGCCCAATTTCCTTACACAATCTACGAAGTAATACTTTTGCATTTAATCAATGTACAAGTACAATCATTACATTTATATGAATAAAAACAATCATAATAAATGCATTATGAGTCGAAAGTGCTATCAAACTCTTTAGTCACCTTACAATACTAATCAATCTTGCAAGTTGTAAGAAAGATAATAATGTATGCATGGTCAGTTCATCGAACTAGCATGGATTAATAAATTTAAATCATGTTGCATCATTATGAAATATAAAATATGAAATGGTTATTTTTCCTCTAAATTTTAATCAATAATAATAAACAAGTCATGCAATAAATTTTTCTTCCAAATGGATATAAACAACTTATTCATGATTAAACAATCCAAAACAAATTAGATAAGCCTTTATATTAAATATTGAACTGAATCTAAATCATATTCAAAAATATTCTTATCTGTTACAATTCAATAAGGACCAAATATCATTACTAGGTTGCATTCAATAATAATTTTGAAATTGCATTCTCTACTAATAGTGATCTCATATAATATCATCTTCAAACTTATTTTGCACAAGGATCCCTCTAACTAACTACATATCAGCTCAATAAGGTAATATTTTTGAATAACACTAATAGATTGGGTACACTAAGATAAACTCTCTTGATCCCTTAGAGAAATTGAACACACCAAAGTACACACCAAATCATCCCTGATATAAGGTCTATATTAACTCAGTAAGTAGTATAATAATAGTCCATTAAAGGACTAGATAACACCTAATAAAGTAGTTTCCCATGTAACACAAAAGATTAATACCTTAATAGCGGTGTCAGATCATTAGAATATTTGATAACTATCTAGTTATAATTTAACAAATTTATATAATTTATCCATTAATAGAAATACTTCCTACTCGGATCAAGTGAGCTATCGAACATTTTATGCCTTTCTAGCGAGCTCAATGAGTTGTACTCGTTTTAATGAAAGGTATCAAAGATACAATATGCAATCACTAATTATCAAGGAGAACAAATAAGGGTATATTCCCAACTCAACCCAAATCTATAATAATGGGTTAGACAGATTTACCATCCGAATAGAATATAGATGGTCATCGGTTACTAAAAAGTTTTATCAAATATATATATATATATATATATATATATATATATATATATATATATATATATATATATATATATATCAAAACATTTATGCCTAAGGATATTTATTTACGAGAATAACATATATCTTCAAAAGAACTACCATCAAATATATATATATATATATAAACCAAAAAGGTTATCGAGAGAGGGTTTAATTAATATCCATTTCCAAGGTTATACAAACCTCGAACACCAAAGCATTGTCCCAAACCATAAGCATTTAGAGAAACAATATACCATAACCCCATCCATATTTATTTTTACAAACTCGTGGCTATTATATAATTAATATTATCCGTATATATCTAAATAAGGAAAACAATCAACAAAGGACACAATATACCATTTATACCCAAATCACATACAAAAAGGATGAATCGAAATCTCTAATACCCTAATGATAATTTTTTTCCTTCTAAATATCCTTATCAAGTCTTTTTTTATTTTGTATTCGAGATCTAGATTAAAACCAAAGAAATTAAACTAGTTAATAATCTATATTCCATAATAAAACAATAGTTTTGGGGTTATAGAATCCATGTCTATGATTTAGGAAGACATTTTTAACCTTCCTCTAAATCTTCCACCAAGTCAAAGTAATAAAAATTAAGAAATTAGAAGAAAATATCAATGCCAAAAAATCAAATGAAATAGCAATATATACAAGATTAGGTCTTCCATCAATCCCTCCTTAAGAATCTAACTAAAAATATCCTTCAAAACCCTCATGCACAATCTTGACTAGAATGGAGCTCAATGGCCAAAGGAGGAGCTCAAGATAACCAAAAACAATAAAAAGAAATTTCTATACATGTAAGGTAGCTTCTCCGAAATCTTCATGGGTTTCAAGGAACTAACAAAAATTAAACGCCCTTTAAGTTTTGTAGGTGCCACATAGTAGCTAGATAAAATTAGCCACCACCTCTCGATTTTTTCTCCAACTCAATTTTTGTACTAAATGGTAATAATCATTATTTGAATGGAGTTTTATACATTCGATCAAATGCCTTTAAATAACCAACTTTGTTATTACATGGGTCGACCCACTTGCAGATTCAAATTTTTTAAATAATGCAATGCTAATAGAATATGATCGAAGACCATTATTAGAGAAACCAAAAAAGTCCTATTCAAATTCCACATGGGTTGAATAACGACTAAGAAAATACTAATAATAATACCAATGCCAATGGAATATGGTCGAAGACCATATAAGCCTTAAAACACTATTTTTCCAATCACCATGGTCTTAGACC
Source organism: Taxus wallichiana var. yunnanensis (assembly GCA_018340775.1). Taxonomy (NCBI): domain Eukaryota; kingdom Viridiplantae; phylum Streptophyta; class Pinopsida; order Cupressales; family Taxaceae; genus Taxus; species Taxus wallichiana. The sequence continues at coordinate 683,442,058 of CM031237.1, forward strand.
ATCAAACATAACTATTATCCTTATCCCATTTTCCATGGTCAATGGCGTTTAAATATTTAAATACCCATAATTTTTACCTTGTGGTCTTAGACCCTCAACACATATGATTATTTATTACCATTTATACATGACACTAGACTCATCCATTCTTTCCATAATTAACATTCAACAAGTATATCATAATACAAATTTTCTATAATGATGGTGATTCCAGAGAAATATTTTACCAGAGTGTAAACAATAAAATTTTGGGTTCATGACCAATCAATAATAAATGCATTTGACAACTTACCGCTTACATTCTCGTGAATGGTGGCCACAACTAATTACAATCTATTTATTTTAAATATAATTATGGTATGTGATCAATACATCAATCTTAAGATGGCTTATCCTAACATCGAAGCACTAACAATTATTTCATAGCACAAAATAATGCATATTTCAATAATTCTAAAGATATAATAATGAAACCATAATGTACAAGCGGGAAGGTAGAATCATGTTATCCAAATTGTCATGAGACAAATTTATCATTATTACTTGTTTATTACCAACAACAAACAAGGTAAGGTAGATTTATTACAAACACGTATAGAAAATAAATTACAATATTAAACAATCCATGAAGGCATGATGAAAAATGTGATTATGATGTCACATGTAAAACTACACATAAGTATGCATACCCTTGTGGATATGTGTACATATGTATAGCTACAAATAGGACTATGTAACAAAATTAGTCCTCTTACATTCATAAATTGTTCATCTATCATAACTTATTTTGTGACGGGACATAATGAAAACATGAGGTGTGACATTCTTCCCATAATTTTTGGGCCCCTAGCTATCTCTATGCCTTTCTCTTTTGGATCTACAATTATGTATTATGACATTATCTTAGGAATCCTTTGGCTTAGGGTTGCCAAAGTCATTTCCTCCATATTTCACTTATGCCTTAAATTTTTACATGAGCATCATGTTATCACTATTCAAGGCATCCCACCATGGAATCTTTGTCTTTTTTTCTAATACCATTACACCTTCAATTAGTTCTCTCACTAGTGCACCTACTTGTACACCTTCTCATGATGTCCCCATGGCTTTGACACATACTCCTCACGGAATCTAGACCTCTTACCATTCCTAGTGCTATTTTAACATATCCACATATATCTCCTTTGCATGTGGTTTTTATTTCCCTTCCATGTGATATCTATCAATCCCTGACCCACCTCATAGGAAAAAGTCTCCACATAAGACATACACTCCCCATGGTACATTTAGGACTGGTTTTTAGTCTTTTTCTCCATATGCATGATATAGTGCTACCCTACATACCTTACCCCATGCACTTTCTTGGGACCATCGGTTCTTAGACCATTTTCACATGTGTACCTCATTCACACTAGTAGATAGTGGGCCCTCTGCCCCTATCCTCGTTATATAAATCACTATGACACTCACACTTTAGGGCATAGTATCCCCCTTGTTACCAGATGACGCATCCTTGTTCTAAGTTAAAACATAATTTTTGAGGGTGCACTTACCTACATGGACCTCACATTGCACACATACACTGGGGAGAAAACTTTCTCCCCTTTCCAAGTCATAATATTTCATATTCTAATAATTTAAAAACATTCAAATATTTGTCAAATTTCAAAAATACTAGCTTAGATCTTGATCGGATGTATCTTTTCTCATTTATACTATTCTACATTGCACATCCCTTATCATGTTATGTTGCTTCATAGTATACTATATCCTTTTTCCATACACACATGCACGTTCACATGGTACTTTTAGGTGAATGTAGACTAATTACTAGTTATCATAGTATGCATGATGCTTGACATTGTTCTCTACTAGTCCCATTGAGGCTTCTAGAGGCATCTACATAATCTACTTCTATATTTTCAAGTGTTATCATTGAAATATCCATTACTTTCATTCCTATTTCCAATTGTATACATTGTGACATACTATAAATCTTTCTAACATGATAATGATTACTTCATGCATACCATTTTTATTACAAGCCTACTTCCAACTTGGTTATTTAATCATACTAGTTGTTTGTGTCTTGTTTTCTATTATTATTATTTGTTTATAGGTTATTCCCTATGATTGCTTGATCATTTTATTTTACAGAATTGAAGGCATTGAGTGTCTTGTGACATCTTGAGTGGTGTCCCATGTATTCAACTAGCTACTTGTTGTTCTTTGTTATATTATTGTGTGTTTTGACTTGTTTCTATTACATCATGTCATGCTTGTTTGTCACTAGAAATTTATGATAGGTTGTTACCATGCACATTCCCTATTCCCTATAAGATATCTAGTTTATATGTGCACACCACCCTCATCTTTCCTCATTTTGGACATGTTTGCATTGATTCATCACATGTACCCTAAATGAGTGGGGGAAATCATTAGGTGATTATTTCATCCTCTCAGCATGCAGCAACTAGATACAAAATGGTACATGGTAAAATATGAGCAAATAGGAGCTAATAAAATGGTTTAGAATCATATTTATGCTAAAAACAAAGCACGGATAAAAGCATATAGTATAAATAGGAAGGTAAGTACTAGTGTCCCACATAGGTAGTTCTATCTTGGGGGTAGAAAAAGGTACAATATATGTTTAAAAAAATTAGTGACATTATTTTTCAAATTCCAAAGAGTAGCACATACTTAGTTACAAGATACTATCAAAGTGGCACTTATTCTGGGAAGCATCAATAATTAGAGGAAAATTCTACATCCATCCCAATACTCTTCCCTTAGTGAACAGGACAACTAAATCCTCAATATGGCGACATGAAACCTAAATCCTCAATATGGTGATATGACAATTAAATTCTTAGTACTCTTCTAACCATCTCTAAGGAAACAAACACAAAGGAACTAGGTGTATTTTATTCTTGATTAATTTGGTTTTCAATACGCATTTCTATTTTCACATTCACTAAGTTAAAATTAAATTTCATTTATCATGAGAATTGACTACACTTATATTATTTTGCAGGTTTGACCTTACTCTAACAAAAGGAAACACACAAATGGAATAAGGAGAAATCTCAAGCACAAGACACTCAGGAAAAGGTGATATTCAAGGAAAAATACAAGCATCATTTCCACTATGTATACAAGGTCACCGTTAGGGTCTTTATCCCCTATTAGATTCCATGATACACACATTATAACCTCCATTCGGCACACTATCAATTTCTATCTGAGACATGTATTGGCTACAACCTCCTTCGAATCTCCACAAGGTACACTCTTCTTATCTACTTTATGCTACCAAATATTCATTCACCAAAGCATAAAGTGGGGGAAAATATAGACATGAAATCATGCACTTACTATTTACATCATGCCTCTAAGTATGTCATTATATGCATGATTCCTAAGAAAGAAAACTAGACATTAACAACACTTGTTTTTATTTTACATTGTTTTATCCTTTTTATACTTCTATCATTTGATTTTCTAGAATGGCTACTTTACTTTTAGACATTAGACAACATGTGACCTAAATCAAGTATTTTTTGTTCTATCCTTCCAAAGTATCTCGGAAAATATTTTCCATTACGAGATAGGAACACCAAGCACTATTGTTCCTTTGGGAACTTCTACCCTTTTCCTCTTTTCTCAAGTCTGAAATGCCACATCGACTATTATCTTTTCTAAATTACTACCTATCACTTTAGGTAAAAAAATTAGTTATTAATGCTGAAATTAAAGAAAGGGAATCATATATGTACATGAATTGTCCTCCCACGGAAGTGGCGCACGGTTTGACTTGACTCACTATTATTAGGGGTGAAGCAATTTGGGCTATTACTTCTTATCTACCACTTGGGAAAAGAGAAATAATCAAGGACTGCAATTGGGTTTTATCATTCACGCATAGGATGGGATATTTCTAAATTCCATCTCAAACATTTATCTTGGGGAAAATTAGTTGTATCCCTTTATATTATTGCAAGTTGGCACAAGGGAAACCTAACTTTAAGGGATATTATTTTATTACACTCACACTAAAACTACATTGAGTCGAAATTTTGTGCAATGCTCATTTGTGACAATCAAATTGGTGTGACCATTGATTTCATTATGGCTCAAACATATGTATTATTTATTCTATCTAATGTGTGATTGATCCTTGACAGTAGTTAGGGTTTGTTTTACATGTTCATGTGTGACAGTGAAACCCTACGAGTGAGGTAGATGTGAAAAAGAGGGAAAAGAAGGAGATATTAGCATGCCTTAAAAATATTAGATTCGGAGCGGATGTCAAGACACTAGCACCTAGTTTAGAAACTAGCACCCATGGTGGTCCTGTCCTTCTTTGGTCTATTTTTTCTAGAATAATTTCATATCTCTTCTCTTTAGAAAAATATTACTTAGTTTATATCTAACTTATTTCACCCAGTCTCCTACCTAGAAACATCTCAGATAGCGAGATATAAACTAAGTCACTTTTATCTCATTATTTCTCACACTTTTTTATTATTACATATTATATATTTCTTATTAATGTCATATCTATTTGATCTCAGTCCTTTGATAAAAATTAATTTTTTTAAATAAACAATATAACTAGTATAGAGACATAATAATAATCAAGTGAGAAAACAAAATTAATAACATGTAAAGACGATTTGCATCAAGCCATAAAGCCATAAAAATGGGACATCCATGGTGTCACAAGATAATCAAGGAACTTAGGTTATATACAAGAGAAACAATGTCACACAATAAAGCCATAGACCCACAAACTTGGGAAACACGTAGTGTGATAATTTAGGCAAGGCACTCAAGCCACATACAATGAAACATACAAGTAGCAACACAAGCAAGTAATAACCATTTATAGAAAAAAATGATGTCAAACAATGATAAAAGAAATATAACAAGTAGTAAGAAAGAAAATGAAGCAATATATGTCAACATTTCACAAGACACGAGTGTTAGTTATATTAGCTCAAATAATAACATGTACACAATATATGTAATCAATTATAACAAGGAAACTTATAATGGAACTATAATGAGATAATAACATCTGTATAGAGTGGAGGGATGCCCATGAGAGAAGAATGTAAGGAACCAAGCCAACTCATATTAGCATGTAATAGTTTATGTGTTGTGCATCAAGCTCAATATGCCACATAAACACATGTGTGTAAAGATTAGAAAATATGGGCTATCAATCAAACCATAGTGATAAAAATTCAATGTAATTTACAGTGCTAACAACTCAAGTTATGTGTATAGGTTTTGGATTTGTATTTATTACAAGTATGTGATTTTTGTATTTTATAACTTAGTTATGTATGTGTCGAGAGGTAGTACAAGATCTACCCAATGAGAGCCTCATGAGGAGGCAAAGTAGATTCAGCAGAAATGGGAGGCTTAGTCCACAATTGTGCTTAAGAAATATGTTTGTGTGTGAGTGGTACAAAGTCCTGAATATGTTTCATAAAATTCATGAGAGAAGAACTAGGTGGAATAGATAACGAGAACTAGTGTGTCTTTGAGAAAAACCTATTATTTAAAACCTAATTAGATTATGTGAAATATAATATTTATTGAAATGAATACACTAAAGGATGTAAGGGTTAGAAACACAAGGCTATTTTGATTAATAAACTTCCAACATTAATAAACAATGTTTTAATATTTGTAATTAATGTACTAAACATGATATAAACTTGAAATGGCAAGGAGATGAGTACACTTAGTTGATTATAGGTGGTTCTAGGAATTTTTGGATGTGAGGACTGTTGGAACAAGGAGATTAGGGACAGATGATGCTTCATTTCTAGAAATGTGACTAGAAACTAACCTAGATAAAAAAATTGTACACTTATGTGAGGACCATACCATATGGTCTTGAGCCTTTGTATGATTTAATGAAATTTAAACCTAAATTTAAGGACATTGTTGATTAGATAAATATAATAGTAACTAAACAAGATAAGTAAGGTAAATATTGTTGGTGTATATGACTAGACTTGTCGTCATTCAATGTCTTGTCATTGGTTAGTCATCTCACTTAGTGAGAATAGGTCATAGTTGAATAGGTCATAGGGTTGTGTACATGTGTCATGCACATGAGTTACACAACACTCCTATATGTACCCCTTCATTCTTATTTATGAGCATGTCAGACACTCCATTGTCTTTTATATACTTGATTTTCCTTGTGATTTGTGCTCTTGCTAATTACGAAGCATTCTCATCTCCATTGGAAGTGCAACCCATCTTCGATGTGCATGAGGTTCAGCATTGATCCTCATAGAACAATCTGATATGGTCATTTGGGGTCTCATAATTATATGGGTTATTTTTAAAAGGGGCTTTATATTATTTGGGGGTTTAAGATTTAAGTGGCTATAGTATTAGGGGTTTAATAAATTTTGTGGTCATTTTAAATAATTGGTTTATTTAATTAAAGGTGATAATTTATTTAAAGGTAAGGTTTTATTAAAATTAGTGTGTTTAATTGAAAAGTGGATTTAACTTTTTTATAATTAGATTTTTTGAATCTAATTATTTTTAAAATTTTAAGCTATTTTCAATTAGTAAACTAAATTAAAAAGTCACTTTTTAATGAAATTATCCTTTTTGATGTCTTTATAGCTCTAAAATTAGCCAAATATAACATTCCTAAAGCATAATTTTTAAGCATTATTGTCAATTTTTTTCCTACTAATCGTGTGCTAGAGTGTGTAGTGTCATTCCTAGCCCTTTTTTCCTTTTGGGAGCTTTTTCAACGTCCTAGAGGTCCCTAGGACTCATCTTGAGCCCATTTTGTGCATTGTAATAACCCTTATTATTTCTTATGGACTTTCGAGTGCATTCGCCACATTCTTATGGCAAGGGGTTTCTATTACAACATGAGACACTTTTTCTCACAACAGGACTTGATTTCACCCCTTTCATTATTTTTTATCTTATTGTGCTTGTTTACGATGTCAATTCATTTTGTTTCATGAAACTTGATTGTGGTCTCCTCTCTTATGCGTTATTACATTGATTGCAAGGTGAGTGACCAAATGTTTCACGATGTACACTCACACTAGATTATATCAATGCACTAAAATATAAAGTTTTGAAAGCAGGGGGTTATAATATTATCCTAGGTGGTTGTGTTGCTTGTTTTTCTTTTCTGCATTCCTTATTTCTCTCTCTACACTATGGATGCACTTTCAATTCCTTTTCTTACACTATTTAACTTCTTTGAATGGAGATCAAAAATGGTAATGAAACTAAGGAGTAAATGGTTATTTTGCATCACCATGGGAGATGAGACTAAACCTGACAATGAGCCTAAAAAATCTAAGTGGTTGAACCGTAGTGACAAAGCCTTAGGTTTAATTTGTGTTTATTTCTCCTGACTTGATCTTCCACATTGAGTCATCTGAAACACCTAATTCTGTGTGGAAAACGTTATATGATATGTTTGGACAACAAGATGACATGAGAGTGCATGAGTTGGAAAATGAACTACTAGGATTAAATCCTAGTGACTTTGAAAACCTACAGGAATTATTCTTGAATTTCATCCACACTATATTTTTGTTAAAGGAATGTAAAGTGGAGAATAAATATTCCCAGTTGATCTTTTCGATTCTCTCTAAGTTAGGTCTTGAATACTCCGTCTTCATGTCAACTTTTCACACTAGAAAATCCTCTAGGCAATGCTTGGAATATTCCCTCCTTTGAATTTTTTTGTCCCAACTCATTTGAGAACAAAAATAAATAAATCAAATGGGGTCTCTCAAGTCCAAGTCACATGCCCTTGTAGCAATTACTGGTAAGGGAAATAATACTGAAAAGAAGAAAGAGAAAAATACCAACCTAAGAAGGAAACCAAGACCAACCAAGCCAAACCCAAATCTAACACAAATACTTCGACTTCTGAGCCTAAAGCAAAGAAATAAAAGTGTAAGTGTTCCTATTGTAAGAAGACTAGTCATGAAGAGAATCAATGTATGAGAAAAAAATGATCACCTTACTCATTTACTTGAGAAAAATCATATAGGTGTTCCTAAGTCTATCAAACAAAATTCTCTAAAAGTTGAGTCTTCCAATGTAAGAGAGTCTAAATAAGAAGAAAGGAAAGGCCATTATAGCCCAATTTTTTCCTTCATTGACGTGGATTATATATTTCGGTACCTCGCGCCACATGGCTTCTTCGCATGTTGATTTCTTTGACATCAAACCTTGTGGCATGTCCCAAATCACATTGGGTGATGAAACGACCATGTCGGTTTCCAATAGTGGGTTGGTAGAGATGGATAGGGGTACATTTAACCAAGTGTTGAGTGTTCTTGATCTCTCTACCAATATCTTATCGGTTTACCAAATCACTCACCTTAGTGAAGGAATGTGAGTGTAATTTGTTCCTAACTCGGTGATTATTCACAAGCTTCACAATGACACTACGGGTTGAGGGAAAATTGGATCACCGTTATTGGTTGTATACCATTTCCCACTTTACTTTTGATTTGACACACACTACCTTTCTCACTCATGCAGATGAGGTTAGTAAGATATGGCATGAGCATTTTGGGCATCTAATTTTTGTTTCCTTGAACAATTGACCCAAAATGAAATGGTCAACAGGTTACCCCACGTTAGATTTTCTAAAGGTATTTGTGAGGGTTGTGCCCTTGGGAAGCACCCTGAAAAGAATTTTGACAAAGGAAAATCCTAGAGAGTTACTCATCTTTTGGATCTTGTTCATAGTGACATCTTTGGCTTGTTTCCATCTCCTTCATTTACTAGATCTCTTTATATACTTATCTTCATTGATGACTATTTGTGATATGCTTGGGTATATTTTCTTAAGTTTAAGCTTGAAGTCTTCAAAAATTTTCAGGACTTTAATGCTCTTCTTTGAGAAACAAGAGAAATAGTCTATCAAGATTCTTTGAAATGACAATGGATACAAGTATGTTAGAAATGGGTTCAAGTATTTTTGTATTTCGAAGGATTGCCTTGCAGTGTACATTTTCTTACAACCCTTCACAAAATGGATTTATAGAAAGAAAGAACTGAACACTTAAGGATATGGCCACTTGTATGGTTCACTCAAAGTCCCTTCCTCCACAATATTGGGCCAAAGTAATGAAGTGTGCTTGTTACATTCATAATTGTGTTCCACACAAGGTAGTAATAGGGATGAAACCCTTTGAAGCCTAGTTTGGATGCAAGCTTGGTGTTGAGCACTTTTGAGTATTTATATCCAAGGCTATGGATCAAATTCCTAAGAAGAAATGCAAGGCTTTCAAACCACAATCCAAACCTTATATCTTTATCAGGCATCCTGATTGCGTGAAGGGATATCGATTTTTGAATCCTACTACTCATGATATTTATATCGAGAGAAGTGTTAAGTTTGATGAGTCTTCTTCAACTTCTACTTCTCTACCTTATGAGGTTCTTATGCTTTCTGATTCTGAATCTAACTCTTTAGATGATGATGTTGTTGAGAATTTCCTCCTCCTCTTGATCCTCCTTCACCTCCTAACCCTCATGCTTCAAAGTCTTCGATTTTGATGGTAGTGTTGAGTGGAACCTTGTTCCTTCTCACTCGAGTGAATAATCTTATGACTCGAGATTGCTCCTCTTTGTCTTCGTTGGGATAGGAAAACTTTTATGAGTGTTGGAGATTAGATGTGAGATCTTTCGAGAAAAGAGGTGGACTTTCTCGATTTCGTTGGACCTCATTATTCACCTTTGCTTATGACCCTCAAGTATTTTTAGGAGGCTTCTGGTATTCCTAAGTGGGATTCTTCCATGGATGAGGAGTATTCCTCACTCATGAAGAATGATACTTGGGATCTCACCCCTCTTCTAAAAGGAATAAAAATCATTGGTGTAAGTGGGTGTTCAAAAAAGTATGGAGAAGATAGAGATGTTGAAAAGTTCAAAGTGTAACTAGTAGCTAAGGGTTTCTCCTAGGTAGTTGGGGTTGATTACACAAAAACCTTTGCTCGATTATGAAGATGACTTTAATTTGACTAATGCTCACCATTAATGTGGCTAACATATGGGAATTCCATGAAGTGGACATCAAGACCGCCTTCCTTCATGGGGACCTATAGGAAGAGATCTACATGGAAAAACCTCTGCGGGTTATTTCCATGAACCATCCCTCATTTGTAAGTTAAAGAATTCTCTTTATGGTCTTAAACAATCCCCTTGGGCTTGGTATGCCAAGATGGACTCATTTTTACTTACATCAGGGTTCACTTGATGTCACTCTAACCCAAATGTTTACATTCTATAGCAAGATGACTCCATACTCATAATTGTTTTGTATTTTGATGACTTGTTGATCATGGGTAGTTCTTCCTCTATCATCGATTCTATAAATATTGCCTTATCCAACAATTTTTCCATGACTAACTTAGGATTGCTTCATTACTTTCTTGGGATTCAGATTTCACAATCTGACTCAAGTATTATGATTTCACAGCCTAAGTATTCTCTTGATTTGTTTTCTCAGTTTAATATGTCTGATTGTAAGCCTTCTCCTACTCCTTTCCTTTCCGAGGTTAAGTTGGTTTTTAATTTCTCTAATCCCTTGGTTGATGGTACCCTCTATCGAAAATTGGTGGGGAGATTGATTTACCTTACGCAAATGTGTCTGCGGGTCTATCATATGTCATTGAGATCATGTCTAGATTCATGCAATATCCACATAAGTTGCATTGGAAATTGGCTAAATGGATCTTTCATTACGTTCATGGCACTTACACCGATGACTCTCACTATCTTGGAGGAGTGGATCTTGACTTAGTTTGTTTTACTAATTCTTATTGGGCTAGTGATTTAGATCATCAGAAATCTACCTCAACCTACAATTTTCTCTTGGTTCAGGTCCTGTTAATTGGTCTAACAAGAAGTAGAACATAATTGTGATATCTTCTATAGATTCAAAGTACAGAGGAGTAGTTAACGCTACCATGGAAGTTGTTTTCTTATAGGGTATCTTACAGAGTTTGGTATTCACTATCGATGGCCTACTATAATCTATTAGGACAACATGAGCACCATCTCAATTTTCCAAAATCCAGTTCAACATCATAGGATGAAACACATAGATATAATATGCATTTCATTTGGGATTTGATCCATGATTACATCATAGATTTACACTCTTGTCACACATCGATATGGTTGCAAACATTTTTACCAAACCATTCACTAAGGAAAATTTTTAGAATTGACAAGGGACTGAGGGGGAGTGAATCATTCATGTAATAAATTTTTACTTTTCTATTTCAAACATCAAGCATACACTTTCATGTATTAATGTTGGATCACAATTAAATAGAGTTCATCAAGAAATGCATACATATCAAGAACACAAGATGTACTCAGAAACCTTCTATATTGGAATTAAAATTTGATTACAACTCTTCAAATCAAATTACAACTCTTCAAATAATATTACAGCCAACATATACTTCACCATATTTTCTTTACTCACATCTTCCTCATGAAACTCCAACCAGTTACTAACCTAGAAGAGACTTCCAAGGGTTTTTACTTTGCAGAAAGGTTTTCTTCAAAAGAAGAGAAAAGGGGTTTTTTCAAAATTCAACACACCTAAATAGTGAACACCCTTTGAAATAATAAATCCTTAATCAATATGACTTTTAAACTTATCTTTCCACTTGAATCTTCAAATTCCTAGCCTTGAATTGAATTGGGATTTGAATGAAATTAGATTTTGTCTTCTTCTTCAAATGAGCTCATCTTTTGTCTTCTATCTCTCAAACTTGTCCACAAGTATTCCATATTTGTATTCACGTGTTACATGGTCCCACAAAGTAAAATAATTCTCTTTTATTCTTGTAAACTCACCACATTAGCTAATACATTCATTTAGGTTCATACGTGTGCCTAAATCAGCTTCTACAAAAATAGTCCTGAAAAACCATCTAACTAGACCACTTCCACTCATCCTCATGACCCAATTAATATATAAAAATTAATCTTAGGATTTATAATTTCATTAAAATTTACCATAAAGATACAAATCAAGGCTTAACACATCAAGAAACACCATTTTGCAAAACTTGTTTGGTTGGTTTCAGCATCTCTAAATTTGGTCTTCAAGAATTGAGTTGATACATACCTCAAATATCTTCATCATGAGGAAATTAACCTATCAATGGAAATATAATGAAGTATACTATCTCATAAACTTATCATACTACTCCAATTCATGGCATAAGGCTTCCAAAACTTGGATCTCTCAGTAATCGTCCATTGGTCTTAAAGACACAAAAACTAGTCTTCTATACAATGTGGACAAAACCCTTCAAAGAAATTTTTGAGCTTCCTATAAAATCTAAAACTTAAATATGGATTTATAAAAAAATCAATCATTCATACTAATAGATAAAATGGATAAATTCTCACCTTCATACCCATTCAAAAATGCTTCTCAAATAGGCCTAAATAGCAATTTTGTTTCAATCACTTTTAAGCATGAAATGTATTTTTAAAATGGAACCATTCACTCCCACACATCATATGAAACATGAAAATACTGATCAAGGAAATAAACAACACTAATTTAATTCAATTCAACATGTTTACCATCATTCTTCTTCACTAGCTTCTCAAAACAAGCTCGCTGGTGTAAAATCACAAAGACACCCCGGATGCAAATCAGGTTTCTAGGTTGATGTTCGGGCATCCAAGTGTGATTGCACAACATGGAATCCTTTCCCCAAGTGTGGGACTTGTAAAGATGAGAAAGGATTCTCCAGAGAAGGTGGTTCCTATTCCTCTGTTCGAGATGAACACAAAATATGCAGAGGGTTTGCTCGAAGCTGCCCAAGGAGACGGGGTAAGAAGATGCATAAAAATAAATCTAAGATAATAGAGGTGATGCACCGAGGAATGAAGAACATATATCTTGCCAATAAACACAGACCATTCAAATGTGATATAAGATCATGCACAGATAACAAAACTTGCAGTGAAAGACCAGGAGGATGCAAAATGAACACAGAGAGGGTTGAGAATCATCCACAGACATGTATTACTTGCTCCAAAGATTGATACAATACACTACAGAATGCCAAGAGGTAGAGTCGTATTACAGTTTCAAATGAGAGGTTTGAACTCCACAAATTCACCTGATAGGAGAAGAAGGGAGGAGAAAAACAGAAAATGTTCGACCTTTTGAAAGAAGCTCCTCTTTACAATATATAGGAAGAATGAGAGAGGGAAAAGAGAGGAAATTCAGAATCTACCCCAACCACTTCTAGGTCGTATTTTAAATCATCTCATTATGGCAGAAGTGGCGGATCCTGGCAAAACGGTGGGCTGTCTAATGAAGCGGCGAATAATCACCTTTGCATTAAAGTTTGGTTGTTGGAGCATCATACAGCATTACCACGCGTCAGAGTTGTTTCTTAATTTATCCTCTCTAGACTACACCAAAATGCAAGATTGACCCCGGAATCATGTAGAGAATTTCAACAGCTTTCCGTTGATATAAAGAACGTGCAAATCGAGCTCTGGATCGAAAGATATGACGATCCGAAGATTTAGGGCAAAACAGCAAAAGCGCGGAAAAAATATTTGAACTTTCCCCGTGCTCTGCCACTTAGATGACACGTGGCAGGCTCTGATTCACTGAGCAATTCTCTCTCCTCCACCTTTCCACGGGCTTTCCTTTGAAATTTCCTTGTGGGCCCTTAAACTTGGACACGTGGCACTATTTCATTGGTTCGGGTCAGTGCTTGAAACCTCGCCCTTTGACTTCTGGACTTTCTCCCTCGTGACACATGTCGTGATTTGATTGGTATTCAGTCTGCCGGCTTTTCGCGTCCACCGCGTCCATTTTCCTAGATGTCCCAAAGGTCTTGTTTAGGACAACAAATCCGATCCTCCCGAAATGGGCCTCCTTGTCCCTCATTCGGCCGATGACACGTGGTGTTGCTTGATTGGCTTTCGGCTTTTTTGGCTATCCGTGTCCCATGCGTCCCTTTGTTCCACTTTTCCCAAAGGTCTTGAAAGTTCCCCATTTCAGCCGAACCTGGCTTTGTTCACGTCCTTCGTGTCCATTTGTTCCAACTGTCCCGGACTGTCTGGGACAAATTATTCCGAACCACCCGAAATGGGCTTCCTTTGTTCTCGGTCGCTTCTCCTTTTCACGTCCTTCATGTCCTCGCGCCCGGATGTCCCATTTGTGTCGCCAAAGCAGATTAGTCAATTTTCTTCTCCTTTGGCTGAACCGGCTTTCCACGTCTCTCGCGTCTCTCTGTGCCGGTTGTCCCTTTGCTCTGCAGATCGCTCGCGGTCTTTGGCCGATTCGTGCCGGATGTCCCAAATGTTCCAAGCACCACCTGGACTGAGGACTTAGCCAATTTTCATGATTTTTTCTACCCAAGCTTGTTTTTAGCATTTCTTCCATTTCTTAGAACTTGCTCTTTTCTTCTTGGACAAGAGGGTTGGAAAGAGGCTGAGGGGACCCCAGAAACATGATTTTGGGCCCTGAATCAATCTGTTATCAAAATTACGGGGGAATTTTTGACAATAGTTTGGCGACATTAAAGTGGGGACACTACTGCTAGGTAGAAGATCAATGGCCTTTTAACAATCCATTGGGCATGGAGTAATAATCCTAAAGCCAATTTGATCTCTGATCCCGACCCTGATACCACAACTCATCTTTGAGAGCACTCTGAACTGTAGAAATTCAACCTGAGAGTGACAAAACCTGTGCCAAAGCACTTAGGGAAAAATAAACCTAACTACAACAAGACAATGTGCACATGCACTTAGAGGGATTGAAATCTAGGCTAATATTTACAAGGGTAAACCTTTTCCTTTTAGTAGCAATGTTTAAGATAAATTCCGTTAACTGGAATCGGGAGTTCTTCTCCATCCAATGCAGACAATTGGAAGGCATTACCACTCTTACATCTCGTGACCATGTAGGGGCCGCTCCAAATGGCGTCAAACTTGGAATGCCTTCCAGGTTTCACCCGATCTACATCCCACTTCAGAACTAGGTCCCCTTCTGGAAGGTCCTCGCTCCTGCCTTCTTGTCAAACCATCTTTTTACTAAGGCCTGATCCTTTTCAATCATCAGGGCTGCATGTTTTCTTATTTCTTCCAATTCCATCAACTCTGTGTACCTAGTCTCCATTGGTTCGAACTCAGACAACTCCAACTGCTTCATGAGCTCCAATGCTGGCAACTCAAGTGATATGGGCAAGATTGCCTCTCTTCCATAGACAAGCCTGAATGGAGAGTTACCTGTAGATCTCTTGGGAGTTATCCTATCAGCCCATAATGCTGATTTTAGCTTGGTATGCCATGTCCTTTGGTTTTCATCCAGAGTCCTTCTGATGATCCTTAGCAACTTTTTGTTCATGGACTCTGCCTGTCCATTACCCTGTGGGTAATAATTTGAAGAGGTGCTTAAATAGATTCCATTCTTGACAACCCATTCTGTAATCTTTGAACCTATGAATGCTAATGCATTATCTGATATGATAGTGGCTGGCACACCGAACCTGGTCACTATTTCTTCATAAAAGTCTAGTATGTTAGACTCACTTGCCTCTTTGAGTGCCACTGCTTCGGTCCACTTGGTGAAATAGTCCGTTGCTGTGAGTATCCACTTGTGACCTTGACTCGAATTGGGATTGATGACTCCAATGAAGTCCAGTCCCCATTGCATGAATGGATGATCCACTGAAATCGGACGAAGGGGCAGAGCTGTTAACCTTCCTTTTCCTGTGAAGAATGCACATTTCTTGCATTTCTTAACCCATGAGTAGCAATCATTGAATACAGTAGGCCAATAGTAACCAGCTTTCATGATTTTGTGAGTTATTACTCGTGGGGCGAAATGGCCTCCGCCTCCCGTCATGGAACTCGTATAAGATCCTCTCAACTTGACCTATTCCAATGCATCTTAATAGAACACCATGGATGTCTTTCTTGAACAAGATACCATTAATGAGTACATACGGGATAGCTTGTAATCTAAAGTATCTCCTCTTTGCCTTGCTCATTTCTGGAGGGCACAGGCCTGTCTGTAGGAAATGTATCATATTCTGAGTCCAACAGGGAGTGGGCACATCATCATTTTCCTATTCTTGACCATCCTGTAGTAGCAGGACAGTGTCTTCTTCACCTTCTGAGCCATCTGGTTGTTTGGAAGTGAGCTGCTCACACAAACCTTTGCCACGAACCAGTTTGGTTACTCTGATTTCAATATCATATTCCATCACCCGAGTGATCCAACCTGCCTTTTCTCATTTAAATCCTTGTTTAGGAGAAAGTCCTTGACACCAGCATGAGACACCAAAGATCTCGAACCTTATTGTTTGAGACCAAATGTCTGAACTTCTTCAAGCTCCTAATGACAGCAAGGACGTGATTTTCAATGAAAGAGTACCTAGTTTCATATTCCTCCAAGCCTTGACTGAAGAAAGCGCTGGTTGTTCTAATCCTTCCTTGTTTTGTTGTGCAGATTGCAGAAATTGTATCTCCACCACCAAAGGCGTATAACATGAAACCCTTGGAGAAGTCTGGATTGACGAGAGTGGGGCTTGAGATATAGCCTCTTTGATTGCCTCAAAACTTTCTTTGCCTTCAGATGTCCACTTAAATGCCATGCTCTTTTTAACATCGGTGTTATCACTTTACGAGAGATGCAAAGTTTGGAAAAAACACAGACAAAATTGATCCTTCCCAAGAAGCTTTGAAGAGCCTTCTTGTGACTTGGCAATGGCAATGCTCGAATTGCTTCAACTCTTTCTGGGTCAATCGTCAATCCCTCTTTTGAAACAATATGGCCTAGAAGTTTCCCCTCATGAGCCATGAATATGCATTTTTGGGATTAAATGATACCTCAAATCTTCTACACCTACGAAATACCTCGCCTGGATGGAAGAGGTGATCCACTACATTTTGAAGAATACAGTGATGTCATCAAGATATATCAGAACTATTTTATTGATCAGCCCCTTGAATGCCATATCCATTGCCTTTGGAAAGTTGCTCGGCATTTGACAGTCCAAATGGCATCTTCTTGTAGGCATATGTGCCCCATTTGGTGGTGAAAGCCATCTTGAACTGGTCTTCCTCCTTCACCATGATCTGATTGTAGCCTGAGTAGCCATCAAGTAGTGAAAACCTCTCGGAGCCAGCCACAACTTGCAATATTTGCTCCATGGAAGGGAGTGGGTAATGGTCCTTGAGAGAGGCTCTATTCAAGTCTCTGAAGTCAACACACAATCTGATCTCCCCACTCTTCTTTCTGACTGGAACTAAGTTGGCAACCCAACTAGAATGCTTGATTGGGAATATGATCCTTGACTCAATCAGCTTGTCCAACTCTTTTCTCATGAGAGGCTCCATGTGTGGGTTGACTAATCTTTGTTTACGCCTGACAAGCTTAGTATTTGGATCTAATTCAATGGTATCTTTGAGCTAAGTTGGGATCGAAACCTTTCAAGTCTTCGTAGCTCAAGAAAACATGTCGGGGAACTCGACACATTGTATGAACTCATACCTTTCTTGTTCAGCTGTCATCTTTCCAATTTGCAATGGTTTGCTCTCTTCTACTAAGATGGATACTGAATCCTCTCTCTTGACCTGAATGTTTGCTTTCTCCTTTCTAAACTGATCATTGGGGTTAAAAATGGACTCTAAAGTGATAAGTCCCTTGGGCAGCTTGTTAGTTCTCAATGTACCAGGTTGGTCACCATATCGTTGTTCCAATTTTCTTGATTCTTGGTGAGAACTCGGGTTCTTCTTGCAAGAAATGGATGATTTCTGCAAGGATAGATTTCACATGTCATTCTCAAATACTTGCCAACTGAAATTGTTATCCGCACTGTGAAGGCCTCACAATCACATGGACGTTTAGCAAGTACCTTGTCTTGTTGAATACTTTCAACAATGTCAAAGGCTGCCCTAACTCATGCGAGCTTCGTGCCAACAGCTTGATTCTCTTTCCTAGGAATGGATTTGATGCCAAAACCTTCAAAATCTTCCATGAGATCCCACACCACATTCTTGTAGCACTTGAGTAGATCATTCTTGGCAAAGCATGATGTCCCTTGACCTAATTTACAATTAATTTTGTCACCAAAGACTTGCAAGTTCTTTATTTTCTTCTTGATTGCCCAATGCATCCCTTGCACCAAGGCTTCATATTCAAGCAGGTGTTATTGGAGCATGCAAACTGGAATCTAAAAGCTGAATAGTACTTTATTCCTTGAGGTGAAACAAGCATGGCTCCACCTCCGCACCTTGCCTACTCCTTGATCCTTCAAAAATAGCTGCCATACCTCATTGTTATCTATGTGGTTTGGCTTGGTGATGCTAGGAATGGGCTGATTTTTTTGTGTATGCAATAGACTCCCACTCAAATCCTTCCACTTCTTGATAAGGATCAAATGCATGTACCTTGTTTACCCATTCATCCAGAGTTAGATCAGGATGCTTCCAACCTTGTGTCACCTCATCGGTGCTTGGGTGGTCTTCTTGATCAAATGCTTTGAGCAATTGGCATTAATCGACTTGGAGTGTAAGGCTCAATATGGAAGTTTGCAAGGTTACGACCTAATTGTAGCCTTAGTTCCATACCTCATTCGAATAGCATGTGTGACCAATCAGCAGACAAATATCCCCCAATTTTGTGAAGTCCCTTAACAAACATAGGGCAAAGAGTGGTGGAAGGTCTATGACCGATACAACTTGTAAAACAACAACATTTGGACACACATGCAAGGTTAGGCTCAAGTTTTTAACTACTCCAACTATTGCTACTGCTTGTCCCATCTAGCTACACTACCCCTTTTGTATATTGTTTCATCTTTGGAGCCCTAGTGATCTTATTTGTTTAGGCATTCTTGAGCTACTTGCCCTGAGTCTATCATGCAATTGTGCACTAGCTGATTTCCAATGATCAATGAAACATAGAAGGGAGGGGGTTTCAACATTTTACTTTGTTGTCCTCCATGATTTCCCTTAGGGTCAAGGCGGCATTCGTAAACACTTTGTCTTGCATTTGCTGATTGAAGTTGTCCAGTCCTTCATGGTAGCTTGCAGCAGATCTCTTTGGCCTGGGATAGATAGGGATTCCCACATTGATATATTGACATTTGTCTTCTTCATCTGATCAATGATATTGAATGGAGATGAAGTATCCCTCTGCTGTCCCTTGGCCTGCACATTCATTCCTTGCACATGGGTAGCAGCAACTGGCATTTGGGTTGGCCTAGGGGTTGTTTTAGGTGCCCCTTGCGTGTTTGGAACTACATTTTGTTTCCAATGTGAGCTTGTGGAGTGGTAGAGGTTGTGAATTACTTGGGGCTAATGGTTGTTCTTCACCCAAATTTCTCCTCTTTGACCTTGTGTTGGCTGCAACACTTTGAGAGGGTATTTGATTCATGCCACAAAAATCCTCTGCTTGCCAATTCACCAATGCGGTGTCATTTGGGGCTGATTGTTGTTGGAATGTTTCTTGTTGTTGGCTTTATTGATTGCTCTCACCCTCCACACCCGGTAGTTGTCACCATTAGTGCTTGATTCAAAGCACCATTGAAGCACATGGATTGGTTATGAGGCTCGTTGCATGGAAAGCACCAATCATATTCTGGCAATGTTGTTCGTGTTGGCACTAATGCCTTAGAGGCAGATATGGCATTTGGATTATAGGCTGGAATGGTCTATTGGCAGGAGGCCTTGTTTGATTCATATTTGCAGCAGGATTAGGTGGCCTTTGTGGTTGGTATGGCTGCCTAATAGGTTGAGCTTGGGGTTGATAAGAAGGTCTAAAACCTTGGGCTTGCTGCCTCTTGAGAGTAACTAGCTCATTGCCTAGGTTTTGCAATTGCTTCATGACTTCTTGAAGCTCATTTGGGGCACTTGGAGATGAAGTGGAAGCTTCATTTGAACTCTGATTTCTAGGAGTGGGAGAAGGAGCCAAATTAGGTGCTTGACTAGTGTTTGGACTCTCTAAACTTGGAAACAATGGCATGGGAGGTCTAGGGGCAAGTTTGCCAGCTTGGATCAGACAATTTTCAGCCCTAATGGCAATGCTATAAGCCATAGGGATAGTTATGCCTCCCATGGACTGAATCAACATAGAAATATCAGAATTTAGAGCTTTGAGATAGTAGAGAAAAGCACCTTCTACTGTTGGCCTGACTATCATTGGAATCCTCTCCCAAGTCTTTTGAAATCTGAAGTTGAAATCAGTCAGCTGCTCATTGGGAGCTCTCTTGATAGTTGTCAGCTGCTCCAAAAGAGACAAGTTGTCTCCCTTCTCTCCAAATTGCTCGTGAAGTGAAATACACAGCTGATTCCAGTTTGTGATAGAACCAGCTCCAAGGCTCCTAAACCATTGCAATGCTTTACCATTAAATGAAGACGCCAGTAACTTGTCACCACTTGCATTTCATTGATTTCATGGATCGCACAAAGGTTAGCAATATCTTTAACATGATCACCTGGAGTAGTCTGATTTTCTCCAGTGAAGTAGGGAATGTTCTTCAAGGCTGCAATAGGAATTGGATGTTGCGCATTGAGGGCAAGTGGGCTGTTGCCTGTGAAGTTGACGTAGGGATTGTTTTGAGCCATTCTGATTGGTCTTAAAACCCTTGTTGACTGAATGAAAGGCCTACCAGGTGGAGGAGTTGAGAGAGTTCTATTTGGTGGAGATGGAGACCTTTGAATCCTTCTTCCTCTTTGCCTTCTTCTTGGAGATAATTGCAGGTATTCAAACAACACTTCTTCTTCTCCAACTCTTGACCTTGTGATTCTTCTCATAAGTTTTCGGGATTGATTGTTTGAAGCCAGTTGATTCTTCCCTTGGAGTCGCAGATATGCAAATAATAGCTCTTTTCAAGAAAGAAAATTGCAGCGAGATGCACATCAACTTTCATGCAATAAAAATGAGACCTCTAGTCTCCCACCGGCGTGCAAAAAGCTGTTGGTGCAAAATCACAACACCCACGGATGCAAATCAGGTTTCTAGGTTGATGTTCGGGCATCAGTGTGATTGCACAACATGGAATCCTTTCTCCAAGTGTGGGACTTGTAAAGATGAGAAAGGATTCTCCAGAGAAGGCTGGTTCCTATTCCTCTGTTCAGATGCACACAAAATATGCAGAGGGTTTGCTCGAAACCTAATCTAATCTACCAAGGAGACAGGGTAAGAAGATGCATAAAAATAAATCTAAGCTAATAGAGGTGATGCACCGAGGAATGAAGAACATCTATCTTGCCAATAAACACAGACCATTCAAATGTGATATAAGATCATGCACAGATAACAAAACTTGCAGTGAAAGACCAGGAGGATGCAAAATGAACACAGAGAGGGTTGAAAATCATCCACAGACATGTATTACTTGCTCCAAAAATTGATACAATACACTACAGAATGCCAAGAGGTAGAGTCGTATTACAGTTTCAAATGAGAGGTTTGAACTCCACAAATTCACCTGATAGGAGAAGAAGGGAGGAGCAAAACAGAAAATGTTCGACCTTTTGAAAGAAGCTCCTCTTTACAATATATAGGAAGAATGAGAGAGGGAAAAGAGAGGAAATTTAGAATCTACCCCAACCACTTCTAGGTCGTATTTTAAATCATCTCATTATGGTAGAAGTGGCGGATCCGCAAACGGCGGTACATCTATGAAGCGGTAAGTATCTATCCTGCATTAAAATTTGGTTGTTGGAGCGTCACTTCTGGCATTACCACGTGTCAGGGACGTTTCTCAATTTTCTCTCTCTAGACTGCACCAAAATGCAAGATTGATCTTGGAATCATGTAGAGAATTTCAACAGCTTTCCGTTGATATAAAGAACGTGCAAATCTGAGCTCTGGATCGAAAGATATGACGATCTAAAGATTTAGGAAAAAAGCAATTCGGCGGGAAAAAATATTTGAACTTTCCCCGTGCTCTGCCACTTGGATGACACGTGGTGGCTCTGATTCTGCTAAGCAATTCTCTCTCCTCCACCTTTCTGCGGGCTTTCCTTTGAAATTTCCTTGTGGGCCCTTAAACTTGGACACATGGCACTATTTCATTGGTTCAATTGTCGATCTTGAAACCGCACCCTTTGACTTCTAGACTTTCTCCTCGTGACACGTGTCATGATTTGATTGGTATTCGGTATCCTCATGACTTTTCATGTCCACCGCGTCCATTTGTCCCCAGATGTCCCAGGTGTTGTTTGGGACAAAAACTCTCGATCCGCCGAAATGGGCCTCCTTGTCCCTCATTCGGTTTGATGACACGTGGCGTTGCTTGATTGGCTTTTGACTTTTTTCGGCTATCCGCGCCCCACGCGTCCCTTTGTTCCACTTGTCCGAGGTCTTTGAAGTTCCCTATTTCAGCTGAACCAGCGATTCACGTCCTTCATGTCCATTTGTTCCAACTATTCTAGACTGTTTGGGACAAGTTCTTCCGAACCACCCGAAATGGGCTTCCTTTTCTCTCGCCGCTTCACCTTTTCGCATCCTTCGCGTCCTCGCGCCCGAATGTCCCAACCGTGTCGCTCAGCCAGTTGAGTCGATTTTCTTCTCTTCGGCTGAACCGGCTTTCAGCGTCTCTGTCTCGGCTGTCCCTTTGCTCTGTAGATGCCATGCGGTAAATTTTCGGCCGATTCATGCCGAGATGTCCCAACTTCCAAGGGCCACTGGACTAGGACTTAGCCAATTTTCATGATTTTTACGCCCAAGATTTTTTTAGCATTTCTTCCATTTCTTAGAACTTTCTCTTTTCTTCTTGGACAAGAGGGTTGGAAAGAGGATCGAGGGGACCACGAAACATGATTTTGGGCCCTGAATCAATCTCATTATCAAAATTACAGGGGGAATTTTTGAAAAAAGCTCCTTTTGTCGATAAGCTCAAATATGCAACCATTAATCCAATTTTATCTAGAATAGTAACCCAAGTGACTTAATTAAGTTTAATAACACATTAACAACATCATCCACCTCAAATTTGAGTAGAGGTTCCTTTGTAATTTTCTCCTATCCACTCAAATATTCACAAAATACTTATTTTTCAGTGGGGCCCACTATACATCATGAACTCAAAATAATATGGAAATGTTCCAGAGAATTCATATTCATGTTCAAATAGTTTTTCAAGAAAAAAATTTGAGCTAAGATAACTATCCATCTCAATTTTCCAAAATTGGTCCAAACTAGGTTTTGGAGGCCTACAAACATGCTCACAAAAATGGTTAAAACTTCTATAATACTTAACCAATAAAAAAAATTACACCATAATTTTATCCTAATTTAATCCATTTTTTCTCTTATTAATTATCTAAAGGAGGATCCATAATTTTTCTTGATTGCTAAGAAGTTTGGTGCTCAATTTGCATACTTTGAAAACCCGGTTTTTGAAATACTTGCATAACTTGCAAAATATTCATCCTTAGCTTCTAAAATTTTTATCACACCTTAAGGAAACATCCCTATAACACCTCAAAGTGATATTTTTCTTTGGTTCATCATGAATCTTTCCATCCCATTTAGTCTCTGATTCTTAGCGGTTAAACTATTCTAACATGTAGAAGTGCCTAAACACTTCAATAACCATTTTTTAGGCCTTGTACACACCTTATATCATAATTTCATGCTCACACCATGTTTTTTTTACATCATCACACCTTGGGTCAATATTTGACTCCTTGTTTGATTCTAGAATGGATTAAGAAAGCACCATACCGACTTGTCTCAATCTCATGAACTTGATTTATCTCTTGTATATATTTATGTACCTCTATTCTACCTTATGGTGATCCAAAATTTCTTGAATTTATTTTTTTTGAGATAATTCTCATGTTTTCTTAATTTACACCATGTACTTGCACTAGACCAAGACCTAGAAAGACTTGACTTGACTCATACACTTCATGACTGGACCATGTGGACATGATTCAGACTCATTGACACATCTCACTCACCTCATGGACCTTGTTTGACCTTCATACCACCTTTTAGAGACTCAAGCCACACATATGCACCTTTGGAGACCCCTAGATCACCTAGCCAACATACCTAGATCACCTAGCCAACATACCTATATCACCTAGACCAATGTGACATCAATGACAACACAAGTGATACACACATCAAAAACTTCCCCTTTTTCATTGATGGAAATTATGAATGCACACACACTTAGTTGACTGCATTTTCATATTTCTTAACACACTTATCTCCCTTTGACATCTATGACAAAGGAATGCATGGACTTGACATGAAACAATGAAAAACAAGGACAATTTTTAATGGAAACAATGCTCAAAATTTGACTTGACCAAAAATCCCCTAAAATTGAAATCTCTCCTCCTTTGACTTCAACAATAGCAAAATGATTCTTTGGACCCTATATCAAGTCTTGAAAGATACCCTTACTTATTTTCCATAGGTCCTGAAGACATTTTTCAGAGTTTTCTAGTTGTTTCTAATGTTACCACAGTATTATAAATTCAAGTTAATGACATCATATTATCTCCTTGATCAGCCTTCAAATTCTATCATTCAAGGTTCACTACAAACTCAAGCATTCACTATTTGTATGATCATGTTGCATCATTTACTTAAGCTTACTCACACATTGGCATGTTCATTCTTCAATATCAATACACAAAATAGTCATATAGATGTCACCGACATTAAATTTAATCTCTTAAGCATTCTATCTCATTCGACAACATGCATGTCTTTGTTAACTTCATTCTACCTATTAGACTAGTTAGTTCATTTCACACTTCGCACCTTTTTCATACTTACTCACATCATTTTCATGTAATATAATATGTCATCATCCAAATAGGAACCTATCAACACCTTTTCAAATTCTTCTTATCATACTTTCATTGTCCATTAATCCTTTATCTCAAGTATTCACACACACCGCTTCTACCCTTCATGAGCGTTTATTTCTATCTATTTTATGACCTATAATTTTCATATTCCACAACATTTTATATTTTTTTGCACTTTAGCTTACTATATAGTTCATTCTCTACTTAAAATTAGAAACAAACTTTCTTCTTTGTAGGATCATTTACCTTATAGCTGTCAAATAGATTATTCAAAGATTCAACATACCTTTTCATTTTTCATAGACCTACCCATCACTTTTTCTATCTTGCATATACAATTTTGTATATATTAGTTTTTCAATTCTCTATAATCTATAAAATTTACCTCATCTCCATCCCAAATCTCAACATGGTTCATTTGTCTCTTTATTTAGTGTTAAGTCTTCTCAACATAATGATTCCTTTAAACTTTATAATTGTAGTTGTCTCAAGCAACAAGTCATTATCACCATGGTATTATCAAGATTTGTTTAAGTCTAAGGGATACGCATATAGGATTGTTTCTCATTTTCTACACCTTTGTATTGTCTTAGTATAGTCTAATACAATCATTGTTTTTCTCATTTTCATGGCTATAAGAAATTCCTATTTCTCCTTTTCACACTTTGTTATTTCATTTTTGAGCTTAGAATCTACTATGACTCTAACCTTCATATTTTTCAATCTTTCATGGAACTAAGAAAGTTTGTAATACATTTTCATAGTCTCTTATTCCCATATTTCCTTGTACTTTTGTTCTTGAGACCTCATTCCTAATTCAATTTCAACATTACACCATGGAAACTAATACACATTTCTAAGACATATTAATCAACTTTTAAGCATGGCTCATATTGTTAAAACCCTCATTCAAATCTATACATTGTACCCTTGCTTCTAATAAGGTTTTGACATATGTTGAGTGAACACATACTTGAGATAGTAATATTGCCTTCATTCATACATGTAGCAAAATTCTTGGAAAGTAATATCCATCTACAAAACTTTGTAGCAGAGTTTCTTGGAAACTTGACATCTTTTTACTATCAACTTTTACCTGTATCTTACTTTTGTAATTTTGGGCACTTGTTCTTGTTTTTAAGATATTTACAACTCTTGAAAGAACCAAAGGATCACAACAACTTCCTTCACTCTTCTTTCATATGTCCTAACCAACTTAAAATCTTCATACACCCGTGAATCCTATACTTTCTTAACAGACTTCTTGAATTTTTATATGACTTGAAAGCTTCAGTATAGACCTTGAGCAACTATGGGTCACCAAGTTTGACCCAAAACCTATAGACCCTAATGTATACATCATTTTTTCATTATTTCACATTCATGAACATGCACTATCATTCATATACTTGACATGAGGAGATAGTCACCTTCATTCATGATTTTATGGTGTATAACACATCTATAGGATAGTTTCTGGTTTCTTCTCTAAAGATGCCATCACCCTATTTTAACATCTTGTTATATGATATAGGCCTTAATGTCACTTCATACATTCCAAGATAATTTGGTTTAGACTCTGGAGCATTTGAGATGGCACTTATAGTCTAATAATCTTATTGTTATCTTCCAAACACTTGTAGAATGCATTTTCTAATCATTATACACCGAGAAACTTGATTACCATTAACCTAAATTCCAAAGTATAGTGATGACTTCATAAATATATAAACATAGTTCTATGGTTGTGACACAATAGTGATTTTATGTAACAACTCTCATACCTAAACACATAGCATACATTGCCTCATATGTTCACCCTATACATGTTGCCAAGTTACTCATGGGAAAAATTCCTTTTTCAAGCTTTCAAGCTCTTGGATATGCCATTTTCAACTCATATCTAGATCAGGTAATCACCTAAGATCCTTTTAGAAGACTTACTCTAAATATGATCACATACTTGAGGACTCAACACATGCCACCTAATTAGTTCTTAGAAGATATGCAAAATCATTTTTAAAACTTGAGTTCTAAACCTCTTGTCCCATCTTATTGCATTCTCAACTTACACTCACTTTTGTTCAAAAATTTCTTTTCATCACCATCCGGTGGAAGAAATTATAATTTTCTTATTGATTTAAAGCTCTTCAACTTCTACTTTATATTTCTCTTTCAACCCTTCATCTATCCTTTCATATTCTTGTCTTATTTTTTAATCGATGTTTGGATTCAAATGCTAGATAAATTATTGTAACTGAAGAAGACTTCTTTCCTCCTCTTTGAAATTATCCCCTTGAACTAGACTAGTTCAAGACTCTCTAAATTCAACCACTACTTCATTGTGTTTGAGATATATATTCAATTGTAATTCTTCAAACTCCATGAATCATTTCACTAACCAAGGATTTTTATAATATTTGGAGACACTTCTCTAGTGTGAGTTGTAATTGTAAAACATTCCAGGTTTGATTCATGCTTCAAACCAATGAAGAGCTCTTTATAGACTTTAAAAATTACAAAAACACATCTTTACTGCCATGAACTAACTAAGAACATACTCTATCAAGAAATTATCCCTTGTTTCTTGATGATATCAAATGAATATTTTTGCAATAGGTTTTTGATGCATGTACATAAGTTTCTACCAAAATTATGATTTTTAGACGATTGAGCATGGAGTTTCAACCAAAGGAATTTTGGAAACCCTAGATTAGGGTTTGTACACTATAATCATGCCTAAGAATACTCAAAATTCAATTTCTCATCCAATTTAGGGTGAAAATAAAAATTCAAATTGTTAAATCTTTATGAAACTAATTTCTAGTTGTTTCAACTAGTTTTCCATCTTGAAGAGCTTCCATTTACCCCCAAAACTCTAAAGAAATAGTGCATAGTGTCTAGTAAGGAGTCTCTAAGACCACCTTCATTTTTGATGAGATTCATTTTATAATCATCTTGATATAATTCTCTCCAAATCTCCCATTCAATAAATATTCAAAAATAATTGTCTTTCTTCTTCATTGCCTTTCTTCCTCAAAACTAGTCTAAAACTATATTTGAAAAAATCATAGTTATTGCATTAAGATACACAATACCTACTTCTTTTTTGTTAAGCCCTAGAAGGCTTCAAGACAATTATCTAGTTTTCAAAATGTACACTTATGCATATCCCATCAATTTTGCAGGAGATTAAGACTTTTTCTCTATGATAATTTCATACTTTGCATGCTTCTACACATTTTCAAACTTTGCATGTCATGACCATTACCATCACTATGAAACTATGATTCCTCAAAACACTTTAACATGACTTAAATACTCCATCATCTATATTCATTTCTCAAGTTGAAAGAGTTCCCAACCACTTCCAAACTTCACAAGGTGCAATAAAGTCTCAAAAAAATGTTGCCTTTGTCTCAATTTTTGGGCGTTAGGGTCTAATGAATTATTTTGTTGAGTTTATACCAACTTATTGAAGATACATACACCTTATGGACATTCCAAGCTTGAATGATTCATTTCCAAGATATAGAAGCACTTTTCCACCATGTTTGTTCATGCCTACTCACAAGATATTCATTCTTCATATTGATTGATTTTAAGAACCAAACAATCTTCAACCACTCCACAACTTCACCTTCTTGAACATTCAACACAACAAAATTTTATTACTTCTACCTAGACAATGATTGGATACCCTGGTTTAGCATTGCTTTTCAGAATGCATCATAATGCTACATGAAAGTATCACCATTGTTGTTCAAATATGATTTGATTAGCTTAGTGAAACTTACCGTGGCTTGCCATTTTCAGAGATGACTGTAATGAACCAAGACATTTAACTCTCAAAAATAAACAAAGCTTTATTTTTCATGGAAGAGGAATTTCTAGGTATCTATAATGAATTTTGAGAGCATCTTAACACTATACAGAACTTGTGAGAAGCAACTTACAGATATTATCATGGGTTTTGTCTTCTTGACAAGAACAATGTATCCATTAACAACTTTAAGCTTGAAGAGATCACCAAAATTTACATACTCTTCATTACATTACCATGAGACTCATGAACAACCACCACTGATTTAGATAAGCCACTTTATCAATATTAAGCTTACATAGACCATAGGAACACCTCCATGAGTTATTTATGACCACTCAGCTGAAATCATGACTTTTCACACAAGAATACCTTGACAACACACTTGGAAACACAAGATGACATACCTTATGCACCATGGAGAAGACTCATACTAACTTAGATAGCTCCCCTCACTTCAAAGTTGCATTCACACCTATATACCATGGAGGATCTTAATGAGAGGCCTAAGAAAGTCTCAAGATTTCTTTTGGTTTCTTGATTGGTTCATTATTTTCTGAATTTTCAGTTGTCACAATGAGACCCTCTTTTTTCTTAGTCATCTTCTCAAGATATTTTTGAGTACTTTGACTAGCTTCTCCCTTCTTATTATATTTCTAAGTGTTTTTCTTACGTTTTTGAATTTCTTTCTTCATTTGACTTGCATCACAGAACCTTGCAATGTTCCCTACCTTGTGGAACCTAAAGCATTCCACTTTCCTTCCTTTACACTCAAAAGCCCTGTGTCCAAATTCATCACAAGCATAGCAATAGCCATTAAATTTTCTTACATACCTTGTGTTTGATGACTCATTTTTGCAATACTTTGCAAGATGTCCTTTCTCATGACAATGATAACACTCAGCTCCATATCTGTGTCCTAATTTTTCTCTTCCTTCTTTCCTTCAGAGTGATGTTCTTGAATTTTCTCTTTGCAATCTTATTTCTTTTCAACCTTAGGACTACACATGCTAGCCCTATGACCATAAACACCACACTTGTAGCAATTTCCATGAAAATCAACATACCTATACATAATTGGTTGTTTGATGGATGATCTTCCATGAGATGAAGGATTTGAACTATCTCCCTTGCTTGACTAAATTTTTCCATTTGATCCTTATCTTGATTCGCCTTCATTTTTCTCTACACTACATGAATCTTATGTGAATCCTAGGACTATTCTATCACCATATGCCTTTTGTTTTCCTAACATCTTATTCAATTTTTTTGAGCTCTCTTGAAAATATGATACCTTACTTGTCATGATGCTTAGTTCTTTCTTCATTTCTTCTTTCTCAGCTAAAGCTTCCTTGAGTTGAGTCTGTACACACTTGAGAATTTTTTCTTGTGATTCAATCAATTTTTCTAGCTTCTCTTTACAAAACTCTACTCCCCACTTTAAGTGATAAATATCTCCCATCCTTGTCACCAAATATCTCCCTCTAGCTTGTTAAAGATGCTTCCAAGGGCCTGCTCTGATACCAATTGTTAGAATTGACAAGGGACTTATAGGTGGGTGAATCAGTCCTGTAATAAATTTTTACTTTTCTATTTCAAACATCAAACATACACTTTCATGCATTAATGTTGGATCACAATTAAATATATTTCATCAAGAAATTCATACATAAGAAGAACACAAGATGTACTCAAAACATTCTATATTGGAATTCAAATTTGATTACAACTCTTAAAATAAAATTACAACTCTTCAAATCAGATTACAGCCAACATATACTTCACCATTTTTTCTTTACTCACATCCTCCTCATGAAACTCCAACCAGATCTACTAACCTAGAAGAGACTTCTAGGGTTTTTGCTTTACAAAGCAAAGGTTTTCTTCAAAAGAAGAGAAAAGGGGTTTTTCAAAATTCAACACACCTAAACATGGAATACCCTTTTAAAGAATAAATCCTTCATGAATATGAATCTTACACTTCACTTTCCACTTGAATCTTCAACTTCCTAGCCTTGAATTCAAATGGGATTTGAATGAAATTAGATTTTGTCTTCTTCTTCAAATGAGCTCATATTTTGTCTTCTAGCTCTCAAAATTATCCACAAGTATTCCACATTTGTATTCACATGGTAAATTCTCCCACCAATTCAAATAATTATTTTATTTTCGAAACTCACCACATTATCCAATACATTCATTTAGGCTCATATGTGTGCCTAAATCAGCTTCTACAAAAATAGTCCTGAAAAACCATCTAAATAGACCACTTCCACTCATCCATCATGACCCAAGTAAATATAAAATTAATATTATGATGTCTAATTTCATTAAAATTGACAAGAAAGATCCAAATCAAGGATTAACACATCAAGAAACACCATTTTACAAGACTTACCTGGTTGGTTTCAGCATCTCTAAATTTGGTCTTCAAGAATTGAGTTGATACATACCTCAAATATATTCATAATAATGAAAGTAGACTATAAATGGAAATATAATAAAATATACTATCTTATCCACCTATCATACTTCTCCAATTCATGTCATAAGGCTTCCAAAACTTGGATCTCTCGCAACTAGTCCGACTAGTCTCAAGACACAAAAACTAGTCTTCCATACAATGTGGTCAAACCCCTTCAAAGAAATTTTCACATCTTCCTATAAACTTATAAAACTTAAATTTTTATGCATGAAAAATAAGCATTCTTACTCATATATAAAATCTATAAAGTCTCACCTTCATACCCATTCAAACATGCTTCTCAAATAGGCCTAAAAGAGTAGTTTTGGCTCAATCACTTTTAAGCAAGAAATTTCTTTTCAAAACTGAACCATGAACTTCCACACATCATATGAAACATGAAAATAATGATCAAGGAAATAAACAACATCAATTCAATTCAATTCAACATGGTTACCTTCATTCTTCTTCACTAGCTTCTCAAAACAAGCTCCTTTTATCGATAAGCTCAAATATGTAACCATTTCTCAAATTTTATCCATAATAGTAACCCAATTGAATTTATGAAGTTTCATATCACATTACCATAATTATCCACCTCAAATTTGAGTAGAGTATCCTTTGCAAGTTTCTTCCTATACACTGAAATATTCACAAAACACTTGTTTTTAGTGGGGCCCACCACACATAATGAACTCAAAATAACATGGAAATGTGCCTTGATAATTCCTCTTCATGTTAAAATAGGTTTCCAAAAAAATAGTTAAGCTAAGACACCTATCCAGCTCAATTTTCCAAAAATGGTCCAAATTGGGTTTTGGAGGGCTACAAATAAGCTCACAAAAATGGTTAAAAATTATAAAATAATTAACCAATCAAAAATAATTTGTGTACCATAATTTAATCAAATTTAATAAAAAAAAAATTTATGACTTATCTAAAGGAGGCTCCACAATTTTTCTTGATCTTTAAGAAATTTGGTGCTCAATTTGCATACTTTAAAAAAGCTAGTTTTGGAAATACTTACATAACTTGCAAAATATTCATCCTCATCTTCTAAAAATTTTCTCACACCTTAAGGACACATCATTATAACACCTCAAAGTGATATTTTTTGGTTTATTTTGTAGCTTTCCATCCCATCTCATTTAGGTGCCCTTTGGTCTTTGATTCTCAATAGTTGAACTATTATGACATATAGAAATGCCTAAACACTTTTATAACCACTTTTAGGCCTTTTAAACACATTACATCATAATTTCATGCTCACATCATTTATTTTTGCATTATCACACCTTGGGTCAACATTTCACTCCTTGTTTGCTTATGGATTAGCTTAAGAAAGCACCATACTGACTTGTCTCAGTCTCATGAACTTGGTTTGTCTCTTGCAACTCTTTGTATACCTCCTATTCTACCTTATGGTGATCCAAACTTTCTTGACCTACTTTTTTAGATAATTCTCATTTTTCTTAATTTACACTATGTACTTGCACTAGAATAAGACCTAGAAAGAATTAACTTGACTCATATACTCCATGAATGGACCATGTGGACATGATTAAGACTCATTGATACATCTCACTCACCTCATGGACCTTGTTTGACCTTCATACCACATTTTTGAGAGACTCAAGCAACACATATTCACCTTTGGAGACCCCTAAATCACCTAGCCAACACACCTAGATCACATAGCCAACATACCTAGATCACCTAGACCACTATGACATCAATGGACTTGACATCAATGACAACACAAGTGAAACACTCCTCAAACAAGTATCTTCATTTTTCGTTCTCTTGGGGTGAGGTCTTTTTGCAAGATTCAATCTTCCTGGATTTCTAGCTCTCTTTCTTCTTATAGAAATATTGTAATTTGTACATGGGTACCTCATCATGCCTAGTTATTTGTAACCCATTATTCTCTTTTTCTTCTTCTTCCAAGAAGATGTTGTTTATAAATGGGTGCCTTATCAAAGGCTTAGTATCAGGATCCATTGACACATCTTTCTTAGTTGTCTAGGAGAGTTCTCTTTCAGTTATGACTTTATATGACCTCTACCTCAACTTCAATAAATGGGGGTGTTGATGTATATGACTAGATTTTTCATCATTCGTCATCTTGTCCACTTAGTTGGTTAGTCATCTCACTTAGTGAGAATATTTCATATTTTATTTGGTCATAGTTTAATAGGTCATATGATTATGTACATGTGTCATGCATAGGAGTTACACAACACATATCATTCATTTTAATTTATGAGCATGCCATACACTGCTATATTTTTGTATTTTATTTTCCTTTTGATTTGTGTTATTTCTAATTACAAATCATTCTTATCTACATTGGAAGTGTAACATGTCTTTGATGTGCATGAGGTTCTAGCATTGATCCTCACAAAACAATCCGATAAATATAAACGAGAGTGTTGGATAGGTTTTAGAGAATGACTTGGGTTATAAATGTAGGTATGAACTAATTCTAGAATAAATATTGGTGCGGAAGGGAGATTCTAGGTTTTTCAAGATCTTTGTCTTAAAATGTGATATGGAAACTAATAGGACATAATCACTGGAATGGGAGGAGGCTTCGCTCAGGAACTAGTGTCCGATCCGAGTGTTGGTGTCATGAAGTAGCTTAGGATCGGGTTCTTCTCGTGTCACTCAAAATCACTTTTAATTTTTATAGGTCACTTAAAATTTTTGTGTCGTACTTATACCTGTAAAATAAACCCTATTTACCTACACAATACTCAAGTGTGCATTAGGTGAATAATAATATGAACATGTTTAAGTCATACTCACCTCAATAGTCACCCCAATGTGATTATCATTGAGCACTACACTATATTTCAAACTCAATATAGTTCTAGTGTGTGTGATTGAAATAATGTCTCTTGAGCTAGGAAGCCATAGTTCCGGTTGCATAAGAATATAGCGAGCTATAACTACTTTGTCCCAATGCAAATGTGTGGTATGGAATTCAAAGTAAACCCTCTTGTAAAGTGAAGTATGAAGTCCCAAAATGTAGTCCTTAGTGTAGTAGATAGAAAATATAATCTCCTCTACTAGTAGGTGCCTCTTGAATTTTTCCCCCTTAATAAAGTTAAATAAGACATGTATATAGTGTCACACCCTGTAATTTAACAACTTCTTTTTCTGTCACTATGATCGATGGTTGATGACTTAATTAATTATAAAATTTGATTTAACTACTATACATATGTTATTATATGTGTAAATATATACATATATGTATATGCTAAAACATATACACATACATATATAAATGCATATATAAGCACATATGTATATATGTGCAAATTTTATGTTATATGATTGTTTTATTTTATTAAGCCATCTTTTGGATTTCATTAATTGTGTGATGTTGATTGTTGGATTTGTTAGATTATCACTTTTTGGTTATCATCGTTACAAGATAATGATTTGAATTAACTTCATTTTTGGTTGTAAGTGTTGTCGTTATTTGGAAAAGGTTTATAAGTAAATGTCATAATTGTGAGATAGAACCTCATTGGCATTGAGAGCCATGGTCATGGACCATTGACAAGGTAATAAGTGAAATGTTATCGATTATCGGTTTATAATGTTTGCATTGTATACTAAATTGCAAGGTAAATATTATTATGTTTAAGTTATATAAAATCATAGACCGAGGGAGAAAATCAAGTTGTTTATTTATAGGTCTTAGACAATATTACATTTTGATTTTTTAAAGGTTGGTATTTTTATTTTAATGGTCTTGGATCATAATGAAAGTATTATTGTTTACTAGCTTAGATGATGGTCTCGGAACATGAAGAGATTAAAGTGTATAAAAAATTTGTTATTGATTTTATGGTCATGACCATATGCAAGGTTGGAAGATTTGTTTAAATGTTAGATTTAAAAACTAATGGTCATTGACCATATGATTTTGCAAGGAGTGTATAAGGTTTAAAATTTTCAATGATTAAATAAATTAAATTTGTCTTAGACCAAACTCTTCATGTAAGAGGTAATACACATTGCATGTGGAAAGTTGGAGAGTTTGGAGGGAAATTTAAGAAGGACTGGAAGATAGTAATGGCATTTAATGAACAACACATTTTTTGGGGAAAGGAGAAGCTTGCATTGCAAGCTAAGGCATGCATCCATTCCCCCATAAAGGAGAAAATAAGGGAAGTTTTTTTAGGTTGCATGCAAAAATCTAAAGCTATATCTATGGCGAACGGTGTTTGTTTTGGGCATTTTGATATTGGAAAATCTAAAAGTTACTTTGTTTAACTTTGTTGTGCATATGCATTAGGGGTTTAATATTTTTAAAGAAGAGAAAGCCAAACATTACCGGGTATGATTTATTTTACTTTTTCTCTTCTTGCTTTTAATAATAAATTAATGGATACATTTTGGGTTTCTTAATCTGGTTGAAATATGTAGTGTTTTGTTTTCTTACTATCAAATTTGGAAATAAATGGAAGAAAATTTCAAGTAGAGAAATGGGTTTTTGTGTATGAAGTTAAATGTGATTTTAATGGTATTTTGTGTAGGAATTTAAATCTGATTTTAATGTGTATTTTATCATTTTGGGACTAATTTTTTTAAAATATATTTTAAAAGGAAAAAGTCTTCATTCTCTAGCTCAATTTGAGCCTACTAAAGTCGATATGGAAGTGAGTATTTTGATTGAGTTTGATTTAGATATTTTCCACCTCTGAAAATGTGTTTTGGTTCATTTTTAGACTTTTGTTGTGAAAAATTTTAAAAAGGAAATTTTGGTCTAAAATCTTACATTAAAATAATTATTTAGATTTTGTGAATAGCTCGATTTGAGCTTGTTTTTTTATTAATGGTAAATAGTTTTTGAGAGGGGCCTATACCTCGAACAAAAAGGCTTCAAAAAGCAGAGATGGAAAGTAGTCGACAAAAGGAGCCAAAACCAGCATAGAAAAGATGAACACCAAATGGGCCCGGACCCTATAATCCCAAAACAAAAAGAGCACGAAACGGAAAAAAACAAAGAAAGGAACAGTTCTAGGAAAAGAGAACGAAAGTATTAACAAGGAGCAGCAACTAAGCGAGGAAAAAGTCAATTGGTTATGGTTTTCTCCACAGCCGCCTTCAAAGCGAGAAAGGCCGAGATGAGGCCAAGAGCTGAGATTTGCGCAGGATCATTCTTGTCTGCCTCTTTGAACACAATGTCTTTTTTAATGCCATGTATCCAGCCAGTTGGAGGGAGGTTGCTCAGATTGCATATATTTTTTATTTGTGTTTCGTGAAAGGTGAGAATCGCCCTCATTGCCGTGCTGTGCCTGAGATGAGAGGCCTGAATTCTGCTATCCAAGGAGAAGAGTTTCTTGTAAATCTCTTAGGTTGCTGTAAGTCTTCCCGATCCCGACTTTGCGCTTGCCGGTCGACTTGGAAAAATTTGCAGTGAGAGTCTTAAGCGCAGCAACATCCTTGGAGAGATCATCCAGGGAGGGACCAGTGGAGCTAGCTATCACAGGGGAGTGAACAGGGGCATCAGGAGGAGAAGAGTCCAAGGCAGGAGACTCATGGTGCATGGTGAGGAGGTCATGAGCCACCTGAAGTTCAGCCCTTTTCATACTGCGCAGGATGCGCCTCGAGGGAATAGGGACCGGGGACGCAGGGGGAGGCACAAAAGCCGGGGAGGGAACAGGGGCAGGGGAAGGTACAACGGAGGAAGAAGCAGGGGCAGGGGAAGGAACAATGGCAGGGGAGGGAGCCGGAACACTGGAAGGGTCAGGGAGGGAGGGCGACGACATGGAGGGGAAGGCAGTGTGATGAGAAGAGGGAGACGGCATGGAGGAGTGGGCAGGGGGCTGGACAGCGGGAGGGGTGCCAGAAGGAACAGAGCCAGCGACAGGGGTAGAAATAGAATGACGGGGGGAGTGCAGGAGGAAATGCTGATGAAGGAGGAGGATAACCCCCGGTAAAAGAGCCCATAGAATGCAATAATGATAGAAGCTTCTAAAGATTTTAGGATGAAGTGTGGGAAACAAATCAAGCCTCTCGAAAATGATTCGAAAAATTAAATGGCGAATAGCTGATAAACCTCGCCTTAACGTGATGTAGCGCACCATTGCGGGAAATTTCGTCGAAAGGAGGAGGGATGGATGAGACAAGGATACCGCCTGTGGTGAAGATTAAGTCATCCCCTCTTCGACAAACTTAGCTTCCTCCACCTTCCTGTCTATCCTCTTACTCGAAAAATTTAACTCCATCCATATCAAGACTGAAGAATGCTCTTCATTAATATAACCCCTCGAAGGTGATGGAGCCGTCCTTCCACAAAGGCGCGTGAATTTAGCGAGAAATGCGCGTATCATAAATTTCGATGCGCTCAATAAAGTTGCTAACCCCCGATTTGAGCTTGTTGATATTAGACTACTTTTGGAATTTTTGCTTGATTTTGGAATGGTTATAAATCTGCATTTTATCATCAATATCAATATGATATCTTGCAAAAATAGTTTAAAAGAAAGTTGAATATATTGTGGGTTTGTTTGGAAATAGCCCATCTATACGTTTGTTATTTTGGGGATTCTCGTCGTTGTCCTTATGAAAAAATATGGATTCATATAGTTGTAAAAGATGACAATAATCTATTTGGACAAGCAGTTACTCTTATTCAGCTATTAATAATATTAAATATATATTATCTTATATTAATAACGACCTGAACCATATCCTATTTTGTCTAAAATCTGGTTTTTATTAAAAATGAAATAAAATAACCCACTACTAGTTTATTTGTGCAAGTTGATCATAGATTTTTAGTTCATCTCTCGTTGATTTGGAAACAAGTTAATCTTTATTTTAGAGCTCACCTAGAGTTGGGTTATTTTATCTTGTTTATTCTACGTCCTCTTTGGTTTACAAGCATGATGTGACATGATCGTTGGTTTTAGGATGAACTTGATTGTTTATAAACATTTAGTTCATCCTTAATAGGAATAAATTGATTATTGGTTGATCCTTTAAGAAATGGATGGTTAGTTAGATGGTTGACAATCACTTATCATGACTGTTTGACTTCTTTTGAAGCAATGATTTCATTCTTACCATCATGACTATTTTGACTTTTATTGGAATGAGATAGAGGGTAGTTGTTGGAAATTTATGATTATGAGTTTAGCATGATTTTTCTTCATCTCCTTGACAATAAAATGTTAGTTTGATTTATTTGTGATTTGATTTGAACATTAGAGAAGGTTATTCTATTGCTTTTATTCTTAAGATATGATAATTGGAAATAGATATTGTTTGAACATGGTGTTAAATAATTTTATCGTAGTTGTTCAAATAGATTGAAAATGTATGTAATTATTTGTTGATAACCAGTACGTTGAGAGATAACTTCATTTGAACTATCATTCTTTGTAAACAATGATATGTAGATGTAATTAAAGAATTTCATAGTTATAATTATTTAGTTAAGTAAATCTTAACATACTCATTTATTTCTATTAAACACAACAAGATGATGAGTTAAGATAACTCATGCCAATTCATAGAATTGACCATGTATACATTTTCTCTCCTATAGTGTGCAGGACGGAGTGATATTGTGAAGTGATTAACTGGATTGTATATGCATGATTTCTTCATGTATTATTATTTAAAAATCCATTCAGATTATTGTATTTCATTGTAATGTGAAATTATTATTTTTGCAAGTTGAATTAAAGCATTTTCCTATTTGTACTATTCTAAAAATTAGTATGTTATCGTTTTGGAAAAATAAGGATTTATCCTTATGAAGTTTGAATAAATATACTTGTTGTTTGTATCACTTTTTGTGAGTTATAAAGGTGTTTTTATTGTTGTTTTTACAACAGAGTATGATTTAAATTTATTAAATTTTAAATGTCATTTATGAAACTATATCTAGTTCATTAATTCATTATGGATGAAATAATATGATGATCTACAAACGATCAATATGATATGGATATCATTATGATAAAAATAACATTTATAACCTTATTATTTTTATTTAAAACTAAAAGTGTTTAAAATTTGTTATTAACAATAGTGTACAAATATAAGTTATTGTTATTCGTCACAGTAATTTATAGTTTCATTATGGATGAACAAATATGTCATTAATGTGTATAGTACATTATGGGAAACAATAATATGAAAACAATGTTATAGTATTGTGTACCTTATTAAAATAAAGTACATTATTTTACAATACAATGACAATACATGAACTATTTCAATAGTTATTAAATGGATTAACTTTATGCGAGATGTGATTAATTAAACCCACATTATATGACAACCATAAGTTTTTCTATTATTTATCAAATGACATCCATTGAGATTAAGTGAATATTTCATAATAAATGATAAACTTATGAGACTAAAACAATACTAATTAGGATGTGATTGGATCATTTAAATGTGAGACACAATTAAGTAAACCTATCCTTAGCAACTAATGATATGTTGAGATATCATGAAAAGAGATACTCATTAAAGTTAGTAACACGACAAGTTACTATAGTTCTCTATCAAGAAAATGATAACGTGAATTGATACCTAATAACCTATCATAAATACATGCTTAGTGTTAATTCAAAAAGATAACAATTAGTATAAATGAAGTGTGGGTGTTATGACCCATCATTCCATTTGATATAACCCTATATGTACCATGTTAGGATGGCTAAGAGAAGGGTAGTGAGTACTTAATGAAGAATTAATTATCCAGTCACTATATTTCCCATAGGGATCCTAAGATGGGACCAATAACGATACTTTTGAATATAATGGTGAGTCCTAGTTCCTACTTCTTCGAAATAGAAATTAAATTTCTTAAACAACAAAATTGAGATCCAGATAACTATGTAGATATGGTTGTGTAGTGACGGAGACAAGTTTCTTGACTTATGTGCAGTCATGAAACTAAGCTTACATTACTCACTTAAAAACTTGGCCAAGTAGTGTAGCTAAATGATTACATTGTATTATCACCATACCCCTAATATGTAGTGTCAAATGGATTACAGCTTGTTTGTTCTCTAGGTTGAAACATAGGAGTTGCACATAGTTCTCAAGACCTGTTAAAAGGGTTTAACCAAAAGTATACAAGTTATACTCACTTGGTTAGAGTGATGATAA
The DNA here is from genome assembly GCA_018340775.1 of Taxus wallichiana var. yunnanensis. Taxonomy (NCBI): domain Eukaryota; kingdom Viridiplantae; phylum Streptophyta; class Pinopsida; order Cupressales; family Taxaceae; genus Taxus; species Taxus wallichiana. The sequence goes on from CM031237.1 coordinate 683,482,383, forward strand.
GGGGGATCATGTAGATCTAATAAACCTTACAGACTACACATGGTTATCATTTGTTATCAGATGGATTGTAAACATTTTATTATGTTATATTTATTTGTTGCAAGCTAAAAATCATTGAAGGCATTAATTTTAAATCAGGAGTTGTTTTAAAAATCCCTTAATTTAGATTAATCATAACATGGGTGTTACACACACACACACACACACACACACACACACACACACACACACACACACACACACACACACACAAATATGTGTGTGTGTGTGTGTGTGTGTGTGTGTGTGTGTGTGTGTGTGTGTGTGTGTGTGTGTGTGTGTGTGTGTGTATAATTATTTTGTTTAAGTTTTATCATTAAAAGTGAAAATCCAACAAAGAGTGATAAAAGAAGACAAGAAATAAGCAACATTCAAAAGATTAGAAAAAGAGGTATAGAGGAAAAGGATCCCAAAGAGAACAATAGAGCACTTGGGTGCTCATGTCCCTAATGGGTGGTCCTGTATGAGATACTCAAAAGGATAAACAATGAAATTTTAGCTAAGTAGGATGTTGAATGGTATGCAAAACTATAAATTTTCAATCATAAACAACAAGAAATAAAGATGAAAAGGATAAAAGCAATGTCAAAACAAAGTAAAGGGGTGTTAATGAGTAGTTCTCTCATTTAGGAATCATACATATAAATGAAATATTTAGAGGCTATATGTACATAGTAAGTGTGTGATTTAGTGACTACATTTTCCCCCACTTTATGTTGGTGAATAAGGATTTGGTAGCATAAAGTAGAAAGAAAAGTGTACCTTAGAGAGTCAAATGAAGATAGCGTGTCGAATATTTGTTGTGGCATGTTGAATGGAATAGTGTAAGATGTGTATGAGTAAGTGCACCAAGTTGGGGGGGCCAAAAGGGGGTCTTAAGTGGACAATTTTTTTTGAAAAAAAAAAATTTCAACTTCTACAAGTTATTTAAAATAGTTACACTCAAAATTGGAAGATGTTATAAGAACATGAATCGTAGAATTTTGAGTCTAGTTTCTAAGCTACTATTTTTTTAAATGGTTAAGTGTAAGTGGGTTAAATATCTAAAATACTAATAGGTGCTCATGTTTTTTTAAAAACATAGTAGACAGTCATTTGTGTCCCCCATTTTTTGAGCACTATTTAGTATTTTTGAAAACCCTTTGGTAGAAAGATAGATAGGAGCATCTAGTTTGTGATAATATTTTTTTAGATTTTTTTAGTGAGTATTTAATTTTTTATGATTTTTCAAGCACAAATATTTTAAATTTTGAAAAATAAGAGATAGATAACCATGTTCCCCCTAATTACCTCAAAAATATCAAAAATTAGATTTTAATATGAAAAATTGGAAAATCATATATTTAGAAAGAGAATAGTTTTCTTGGCGTTGTAGGAAAATTTTTAATAAATGGGTTGATTGTTTTTATGGGATTTTTAGTTGAGGAAGATAGATTTTAGCATTTTTGTTGAAAAATTCAATTTGTTGTGTTTTAGTAGGTCCACCTCAGGTTTGGGGATCCAAACCTGATCCAAGGCAAGAGCTTTGGGCTTTGGAAAATGCAAAAATTAAACATGAGCACATTATAACACGAGCACGTTATAACATGCTCACATTATAACGTGGGCGTGCATTTCCTTTTTTCACACATACACTACCCTCCAACGTCCTTTTCCACCTCTTTCATGGAATTTTTATTCCCACTTTACCTTTTCTTCATTTCAGTAGTTGAGGTTGTCCCCTACCCCACTATCTATATTTTTTCTAATCATGGGGGATAAAATCCAATGTAAAGACAAGAAGAAGGTCAAGAACAAAACACCAGAGTAATTAGAAGAGGGTTTAATAAAGAAAGTGAAGCAAATGTGCAAACTTTGTGGGGATAAGTTACATATATTATGTTAAATGTACGTGATGTTTTAGAAAATGATGATGTAATAAATAATGAAATTGAAGAGAATAATAATTTTTCAATGAGTATTGATGACAAATTGAATGATAATGTTGTTATGGATAAAAAAATTGGTATGAATGATAATATTAAACCTTTACCTAATATTCCAAATGTTAATCCTAAAATTTACATGGAAACACCGAAGGAAGAAAGTAATCTTGATAATAAATCTTTACCTATAAGAACACATGCTTCCATTTTACATAGAAAACACATTCACTTAATTGAAATTGATGAAAAGTCATAAAACCAATGCCTAACAAAATGCTTGAAAGAAATGTGAGAAGAAAAGCTATGGAAATTTGGGATAATTTCTTTGAGAATTTAAATGATATAAAAATATTTCAACTATTTGTTACATTGATGAAACTAATCAAGATGAGACCTATAATGAAGACCCTAGGGTTAACAAAATCTAATGTTGATGATCGAAATGTGGTAATTATTGAAAATATACATAAATCATACCATATTGTAGGTGTCAATAAATGCTCCAAATATAGTAATGCTACATGGTGTGCACTTACTAATTGTATAGTAAGTGATAAAACAGTTAATAAATGCTTGATTAGAAAAAAAAGTAGAGCCTTGAAGCTAAAGAAAAACACTAATGAAAGAAATAAGGAGACACAAAATTATTGAGTAAACTAATATACTGACTATTGGGAATTCTCTAGTAGACTCCCATGGAAATAAAAGGATGCATATAATATTATAAAATAATTAATTATAAAGTTTTGGAATGAGAACACAAGGGTGTCACCGAATAGAAAAGATACAGTAAAAATAAGAATAGGTTCTCATAACCGTGAAGCACATGGAAAATATTTCTTGGATATGACTCAAACATAATTATTCTCTAACAAAGAAAATAAAGAAATTAACATTAGCCAAATATTTTTGAAATGAATAAACCCTTTTATGTGAAAATCAATCACTCATGTACCACTTGTTGTTGTAGGCATCATGTTGAATTTTCAATGTATTATGATGTTTTTTGTCAAGTACGTTGTGTTTTTCATATTGACATCATGTTGCAGGAGTTTAGATTAAAATTCCACCAAAATCTACAATGGAATTTATTCCTACAATATTTTGTGAAAGTTCAATTGATCAATTTTTATAACAAATCATGTTTAGATGGAACATGCAACTTATGTGGTGGCTTGTCAAAATTGAAAAGTTGTATCCATGAGGAGAGTACACATTCAATAGGAAAATAATTAATTGGTTTCAGTAAATATAAATTTGTGGCATATCAATTAAAAGATGGAAAAGAATCTAAGAGGTGTGAGCTTATTATAGAAAAAGTACCTGTATTAGAATATATGGTCAAATTTAGAGAGGAAATTTTTTATGAGTATGCAAGGCACACACATAAAGCTCGATGGTTAGATGAATAATTCAGGTTAATAAAGGACACATTCCCACTTTGTACTATTGTTTTAGTAGTTGACTTCGCATAGAATTACTCATTGCATCCACAAATGGAGGTTCAGTCACAATAATATATCTTAGTGAAAGTTTTTATTTTCATACATATAACATTCATGCACTCTTCGAAAATCATTGAGGAAGATAAAAAATATTAAGAGAGTATCATTTCTAAATCAGTGATGATCAAAACATTCTACAAAATATGTGCAAGGGTGTTTCCAATTATTTTATGTGAACCTGGTTAAGAGGAATATTATTTTCAATCAACATTACATTTGGTCAGACAACTGCACATCACAATTCAAGAGAATGTATGAAAATATCCCTTACAAGAGAAGAATTAAAGTTTAAATATGGTGCTAAATTTATAGGTGCAGAAAGCATTGTTGATTGGTGTAACAAGAACATGGGCCATGAATCTCAAGAGATTTCAATGGTTCGTAGATATTTTTGGTTGATAGAGGAACAACATTTGGCAAGATATGAAGATTATATGAAGTTACATGATCAAGTGATATGCACTCATTTCATAGTTCAAATGAAAGTTCTTGCACTATTCATACTAGGTGCATGGCATGTTTTTGTATATCATGTATTGATTTTGTGTGGAATGAATGTGAGTCACAAAATGGGTGGATGAATGGACTTTTAGACCTCTAAATCCACTCAACACATATCAAGTTCCATGAGCATTACAACTTACAGTGTCTTCAGATCATATGAAAACATCACTTGACTTTGACCAAGTCTCTGATTTAGTGCAACAAGGTACATACATGTCATGTTATAAATTTATAAATTATTAAATGATCATCTCTTAATGTATTTTAAATTTGACTTGAGTTTTAATTTTTGATGCGGGGCATGTTTTTTAGTTATTGAAATAGAATTTAGTGAAGAGGGAATAGACTAATTCTTATCTCGTTGTGTAGGGGTAAAAAAATTGACTTCCATAGTCATTAATGGTGAAAATATTGAGTATCCGATGGGTCAATGGTAGTCACTAGAACTTGGATTTGAAGATATCCTATCAAAAATCAAATATGTGGTTGTTTGAAGACTATGAAATACATAGAAAGATACTTCATTATTCACATTTGGTTCTTACAACAAATATTTAGTTGATCAAATATCGAGGTAGGCCATCAAACAATAATCTATGGAAGGTTTGTGAATCAGATCATGAATTAATTCTTGCCTCGTCAAGATTAGAATTGATCCGTGTGGTTCATTGGATTGAATATTGTAAGGTATGTTCACTTAAGACTATATATACATGTACATGAATTAATTTGAATATTTACTTTAATTATTTTTTAAAAATTTTTAGGTTTTAAAATTCTATTTAATTGTTTACTAACATGTTTACGTAGGTTATTGGTGCCAAAAAAAAACTTCCACCTTCACATGGTTGGCACTATTAGTAGAGAATTTATTATTCTTGAAGCTAAGAGAAGCTAAGGAAAATTCAATATTGGAAACAAACAAGAAGTAGAAATTATCATTTCACCACCTATACTGTATGAAAAATATCTTCTTACAATTCTCATTTCACCACCTATATTGTATGAACAATATCTTCTTAACATGTTTCCTAGTACTTGTTTCGCATTAAAGGATTTTGGTCACTGAAAAGAAGCCTCACCCATAATTTACAGACCCGTAATGCGTGTGCACTGATTGATTTAGTGTCAAGAGCTTCCATTTGTAAAATACTACATTGGATAGCCTTACACTGACTCAAACTATAATATTTGGCACGATTGCAAACAATAACACAACAAGATAACCAAAATGAGATGGAGAAAACTGATAAATGATTTTGTAGAGGGTCCTAACACAGAGGTTTAGGATAAAAAGAGACCTTTCAAGGTGCCACCGAGACTAAGAAATCACCCAACGAACTTATAGCCTTTTTGGTCTCAGGGATCTTAAGGGATGATGCTTGGATCAAGTAGCTCGGAAGTACCAACACCGTAAGAAACCAAAAGAAATCATCACCCACCATTTAAAATGCCAACCTGACATGTTGGTGTATTTGGTTTGGTGCCATGAGATTTTGTTTGTAAAATATTGCATTAGACAACCTTACACCGCTATTCAAACTGCAATATTTGGTATAATTACAAACAATAGTACAATGAGAGAACCAAATTGAGATGGAGAAAACTAAGACATAATTTTTTAGATGGTCTCTAACATGGAGGTTTAGGATCAGATGAGACCTTTTAAGTTTCCACAAAGACGAGAAATAACTTGGTGAACCTATAGCCTTTATTGGTCTCGAGCTCTTAAGGGACATGCCCAGATGAAGTAGCCCTGGCTAAGCAATGACATCATTGAGCACAAAAAAAAAGCCTCCATAATAATTTAAAAGACACCCTGATGTGTTAGTGCATTCGTTTTAGTGCCACAAGATTACATTTACAAAATATTGCATTGGACAACCTTACACTGACTCAAATTGTAGTATTTGGCACGATTGCAAACAATAGTGGACAGTGAGAGAACTAAATTGAGATGGAGAAAACTAAGATAGGATTTTGTATAGGGTCCCAACACATAGGTGTAGGATCATATGAGACCTTTCAAGGTTCCATAGAGACCGAGAAATCACCCGGTGAACTTATAGCCTTTTTGGTCTCAAGGCTCTTAAGGGACTATGCCCAGAAACAAAGTATCCTAGAAGCACCAGCACTTTTGGGTACCAAAATGAATCCTATATAAGCATTTACCATGTCACCCCAATGTTTTGGTGTAGTCATTTTAGTGTCAAAGCTTGTGTTTGTAAAATATTGCATTAGATAGCCTTACACTTATTCAAATTGTAGTATTTAGCATGGTTTCAAACAATAGAACAAATGAGAGAACCGAATTGAGATGGAGAAAATTGAGATATGATTTTTATAGGTCCTAACATGGAGGTGTAGGATTATACAATACCTTTCAAGGTGCCATAGATACTTATAAATCATCCTACAAACTTATAGCCTTTTTGGTCTCAAGGCTTTAAAGGACTACGCCCAAACAAAGTACCCTAGAAACACCGGCACAATTGGGCACTGAAATGAAGCCTCAAAAAGTGTTTATCAGGCCACCCCAACATGTTGGTGTAGTCAATTTAGTTTCAAGAGCTTCCATTTGTAAAATATTGCATTGGATAGCCTTACACTGACTCAAACTACAGTATTTAGCATGGTTACAAACAATAAGACAACAAGAGAACCAAATTGAGATGGTAAAAACCAAGACATAATTTTTTATATGGTCTCAAAATAGAGTTATAGGATTAAAAAATAACTTTCAAGGTGCCACAAAGATCGAGAAATCACCCTATGAACTTATAGTCTTTTTTTGTCTCAAGGCTCTTAAGGGACTATGCCCGGATGAAGTAGCTCAAAAGCAACAGTACCATCGAGAACTAAAAAATTCTCCACAAGTATTTACTAGGACACTCCAACATGTTGGTGTACTTGGTTTGGTGCCAAGAGATTCCGTTTGCAAAAATTACATTAGACTGAATTTTATCTCGACTAAATTGCGTAGTATTTGGCATGGTTAAATAATAATAGCACAACAAGAAACCAAATTGAGATGGAGAAAATAGAGAAAGGATTTTGTATAGAGTCCTAACACAAAGGTGTAGGATCATAAAATACCTTTCAAGGTGCCATAGAGACCAATAAATCACCCTGTGAACTTATAATATTTTTGGTCTTGTGGCTCTTAAGAGGACTACACCCAAATGAGGTATCTCTGAAGAAGCATTGACGATGTTGGGAACCAAAACAAAGCCTCCACAATAATTTACCAAGATACCCCAACATTTTGGTATAGTCATTTTGGTTGCCAAGAGCTTCCATTTACAAAATACTACATTGGAAAACCTTACACTAACTTAAACAACATTATTTAGCACAGCTGAAAACAATATCACAATGAGAGAACCGAATTGAGATGGAGAAAACCGAGAGAGTATTTTGTATAGATTCCCTATGTTGATGTGTAGGATTAGATGAGACCTTTTAATGTGCCACTTAGATTGAGCAATCACCCATAAAACTTATATCCTTTTTTTTTTCCCAAGTCTCTTAAGGGACTATGTCCGATGAAGTAGTCTAGAAGCACCAGACCTTGTATGGCACCAAAATGAAGCCTCCACAAGAATTTACAGGCCACCTTGATGTGTTGGTACATTAATTTTGGTTCCAAGATATTTATTTTAAAATATTACATTAGATAACCTTAAATTGACTCAAACAATGGTATTTAGAATGGTTTTAAAACAATAACACAACAAGAAAATTGAATTGATATGGAGAAAACCGAGACAGATTTTGTAAAGATCAATAAATCATCCTACGTACTTATATCCTTTTTTGTTCTTACGGATCTTAAGGGAATACACCTAGATGAAGTATCCCAAAAGCACCAGCACCGTTCGGGCACCAAAATGAATCCTCCACGAGCATTTATCATGCCACCCCGACACGTGTTAGTAATTGGTTCGGTTCCACAAGTTTTCATTTACAAAATAATGCATTATATAGCCTCTCTCTCTCTCTAAGAGAATCATTTCCTAGAAACTATTAAGGCACAACATTGACTCCTTCCGACATCCCCTTTCAACTATTTTTGAAGCTTGATCATTTTATTCTATAACATATTCCTTCCATGTAAGAAATTTCTATTTTCACTTTCTTAGGAACCATAGCTAATTTTTGTATCCAAGAATTTTTCATGCTCCTCTAATCTATAGTAGTGATTAGATATTGAAAACTAATATTGATCTTCTTAACTTTAAGGATTTGGATTGGATAACCTCTTATATTTCCAACATGTCTCATGAGTGATTTCATCTTTTATAATATCATTATCAAGACCATATTTCCTAGTCTCGTGCCTAGAGCCATCATTGAGTCTATTTGTACAACTACCTTGTTTATGAGAG